>CM069590.1:4681232-4926731 GCA_035771175.1 Paratinospora sagittata | reverse complement strand
TGGTACGTAAACTCCCTCCCTCCCTCCTACTACTACTTTTTGCTTCATAATGGGAATTTCCTGGTGGATCAAAATTTACTTATGTAATAGGGAATGTTCGTTTATAACTTTATGCATTACTAAAACCATTTGCCCATCTTATCTTTTACAGGTACTCCCGCCATGACATCTAGAGGTTGCCTAGAGGCTGATTTTGAGATCATTGCAGACTTTCTTCTTAGGGCTGCACATATTGCTTGTATTGTGAAGAGAGAACATGGGAAGTTACAGAAGGATTTTCTGGAGGGCCTCCAAGCCAACAAAGATATTGTTGAGCTTAGGAACCGAGTTGAGACTTTTGCTTCCCAGTTTGCTATGCCGGGTTTTGACACTTGATTGTCTTAAGCTGGCCAAATTCTCAATTTTGTTTTTCCCTCAGGTTTTCGCTCTCCACACATCTTCTATAAATCACAGAAGATTAAATATATTTTGGATTGAAAATGCTCCAAGCCTTCAAATTATCCTAAATTTTTGGGTACAGTAACAGTGGTCTCTGTACCCCATCCGGCTGATTTTTGTTCCCCATGAAAAATATTATACAGAATCGTTTGTTATTGTCTTTTTTACATACAAGTGAATTCATTTACATGTGATACCTCAATAACTGTCTGTATTCTCATGTTATCTTTAAAATTATGGAGCAATGTCTGGTGGGAGAGCACTGAAAATCTTTATCTAGACACTTTAACTATTCCTATACATATTGGATGAAGAAATTATAGTTTCTTAGCACCTCTTTAAATCTCTATGTTTTTATTTTCTAGACTGAGATGCTTTGAGGATATCGGTCATGAGAAATAGTGAAGCCATAGTTTCATAAATCAGTACTTAATTCACAGTATGGGCTCTGTTCTGAGATATTAGGAATAAGAGATTAAGACACCACAAGGGGAAACAAGGTCCCATTTGGAGATAAGATTGATTCTTTAGCCATTTTGTGCAGTGGGCCAACTTGGTTAGTGGATTGGTATTATGGTATCTAATGCTGATTCTTTCTTATGATTCTTCTATCCACTTGAATACCCACCAAGTATCAAGTAGTCTCATTTCTCAGAATCTGTAACTTATTTGGGAAATGGAGTGTTCAGAATTGTCATTAACATACACAAAAATATCATCAGATGCAGGGTTTTCGGCACTCAACAGGCATCCAAGTTCTTCAGATTTCATTTTGGGTCCTCTTTCATTCAAAACTATAGAACCAGTAATTGAAGAAACAGCTTGCTTTGATTCTAATTCTATATTAATCTTGCTGTTCGAGAAGCTAGAAACCTTCACTGTTAACGAAAATCACTGTATCATGCTTAAACTCTAGTAATGGCAATCTCATGCCTTCATGGGTTAAAGCATTGGTTTGTTTTGAAGTTAAGAAAATCATGAAGTTAGAGGTTGAAGGACGAAAACCCTAGGGTCTTTTTTTTCTTTTTTGGGTACTTGGCCTCCAAAGCTAGAGAGAGGAGAGAGAATTGTCAGAAAAAAGCTTCAACGGAAAGATCACTTTCTGAATGTAAAGCTAAGGCAGGAGGTTGACACCACTATCCCAGCCACCATCCATTCCTTCACAGCTGGAATTATTACTGGTTTACTATCACAACTAAAGTACCTTGAACAGAGGGAACAACAATAATGACAGAGACCCCAGTTTTTTTAAAGCTAAAAAAGAAGAAGGGAAAACGAAAAGGGTATTCTGAACTTCTCTTCCCTTTTGATAGTTTCTCAACAAAATCAATATTTTTATGCATGTAACATGGGATTTGTCTGTAATGTCTCTTCTCTTAGGGAAACAAAGGAAGAAAGCATCTTCCTTTTTTGTACACATGATCTTTCCTTCTGCAGCAATAGAAGAACCTTTATCAAAACATCAAGATGACTTGGCTTTTAGGTGAAGCTTCTCTTATATCATTGTTTCTTCTTCTTCTTCTTCTTCCTCTTCTTCTTGATCAAAAAGAAAAAAGAAAAAAGAAAAAATAATAAAAATATGATCATCTTTCAAGACCCAACCCAACTCACATTTTGTTCCCTTCAAGTTTCTCCTTTTTGTGTTCTAGGTGAAAAAGCTCTTTTTCAAAACTATTGTAGCTGCTGCAAAACAAATAGAACAGAAAAAAATATATATATGTGAAAATAAAAATAAAAAATAAAATAGGAAGAAAAACATAACCATCATTCCAACAACAACAGCTTCTTCTTCTTCTTCTTCTACCTCTGACTGCAAATATCCAGAAGTGTCTTTCTGCTCTCAACAATTTCATCAAATAGATCATCAAGCTGCCCAACAATACTCTCAGTCCCAGTTTTCAGATACTCAAAGCAACCCCTTAATTTCTCCACCTTCTCTCTAATTTTCTCTTCTGATTCATATTCCATTTTTCCCTGACTTGACCTCTCCAACTCTGCTCTAAGTTCATCAATTGCAATCTGTGCTCTTCTGAACTCATATAGAAGAATTCCTGGTCGACCATCATCAATTTGGTTGATCTTTCCAGACACCCTTTGTTGCAATCTTGCTGTTGAAACCATTAAAGTTGATCCAAAAACCAAATTCTCATCATACCCTCCATGGCACAAACTTGATTCAGGCCAGCAATATACTAGTCCTCTTAGCAAGATCATTATCAGAAGTGAACTAACATTCTTCATTGCATACAGAACACCGCGGAAACCATTGAATCCATTTAGTTTTGATTCTAACCAAACCTTCTCATCCAACTTAAGAGATAGAGGTTGAATTCTTGCTTCCATTAAGGCCTTGTTCTCCTCCACCATCCCAACTGCTTCTCTGTACGAACTCGAGATTACCCGGATAATCTACATCAAGAATTAACATCAAATTGTATTATTTTCTTTGATTGGCAAAAAGGGTGGAAGAATTTACACAAGATATATAGTTTTTTTTCCTTCATTTGATGCAGTTTGTGATCAATCTTTTACCTGACGTGGGAGCTGCAGGGTTGGATTGAACTGATTCTCTAGTGAAGACATTATATCAACCCAAGAAGAACAATAATTCTCAATTCCTGAGATGCCCAACTTGATCACATGGCAGGTCTCCCAAATCCTTGAGCTTTCATCCATGTACTCATCAAGCCATTTCTCTCTTCCTGGCAGGTGAAGCTTCTGAACCAGAATGGTTAATTGGGAATGAGAAGATTGAAGAAGAGATAGCACCTGTTGAAGAAACTGAATTGACATGAAATTGCTTGAAAGGAAGGTGTTTTCAAGATGGTTGATCTCTTTAGTTAGGAAGGCATAGAAGCCATTAACAGATGTGTTTGATGAAGCATCCATCATGAAAAACAAAAACAAAACAAAAAAAGAGAGAAAAACTATGGTGGAGAAGAAAATTTGAGAGATATTTCAACAGGAAGGAGAAAAGGGTCTGTTTGTAAAGTTGAGGCTTCAAATTTCTATAACTTCTTCAATGGATACTTGAATTAGAAGTAGTAGAAGTAGAATAAGGGAAAAAGAAGGAATGACTTGAAACTTTAAAGGTCAGCCTTCTCTGTTGAAATATGAAAATGATGGCTATGATGGGTGTTTCCCATATAGGAGAAAGGATGATTTTGGATCTGCCATTTTCATTTTTTAAGGGAAGAAAAAAAAAATTAAAGCAGAAAAAAGAGAGAAGATTTCATGCCTGAATGCATGAGGTCTTCATGAGATGTATATTTCCCATTAACTTTTGTGTATTTTCTTGTCTTTTAGAGCTCCTCAAAGAGGTCCAACAAGATATATAATTCTCACTTTCTCAGGTCTCTCTCTTTTCTAAATTCCAGGCAAATTAACATTTTAAGGCAATTTATCCTGGCCCATATAGTGATTTGGATGAGATAATGTTGTTTTATGTAAATTGATCATGCTTAGAAACATGAACAGTGTGATATGGGAACTTTTGGTGAGCCAACTTGGGTGGGTAGGTTTTATTTAAGTGTGATCCTTTGAGTGGGGCCCATCAATGCTTTGAAGAGCTCAACTTGATGCATTGACCATAAATTTGACTCACATCAGAAAATATGATTAAACATGAAATATTATTCTCCAAAATTAAGTTTTTAGAGGATTTTTTTTTTTTGGCACAATAATATCAATACACAGATTAAGGTGATATTATACACGCATCCCATTTGAGTCGCTGCACTTGAGGTAGTATATACATCATACTCATGGAGGATTGAAACTTTTTCTTATTTTTTTTTAATTATATTCTCTTCACATTGATTTGTATATATATGACTCTTGAAATTCCTGAAGTGTCCTCTCCTATACTTTTTTTAGAAGGAAATAATTGATGGGTTTCTTCTATTAATTATGGGACATTGAGTAGAAATTACTATATATATACAAGAATAATGAGTAATTTGATAAAAAATACTGTCCCAAATTTGTGCCTATAGCTTTATACAAAGCTCTAAGATAATTTTACCAAGAATCCAAAATAGGGTTTAGGGCATTAAGTTTAGGAAAATAATTAGTTGACACCCTTTTTTGACATTGTAGATGAGAGTGGTTAGATTTCTCTAAATCACGCTATAAAGTCTGGTATCATGTATTAATTATGTGATACAAGACATTGTTACGTGATTCAAGGTAATTCAATCACTCTCATATGTAATGTTTCTTTATTTTGTTTGGGTTTTATACGGTTTGCTAATCCTAGGTGATGGATATCTACAAACACCTACTTATTAACATATTTGAGCATTCCAAGTTTATTTAAATATTTCATGTGTTGGGTGCTCGTGGGTTTTTGAAGTATGAACTCATGATAACCTATCAACCCCTTGTGTCCCTTTATTTTGATATATCATTCCTATAGATTTCCTTGTATATATATATAAAGTTAATTAATTTATTTAAGTTCCTAATTTATTCAATAGTAGAGCCCACTGCACAATTATTAATTGGGTCTTCTAAATAGTTTTTACAAATTATAATGTATTAAAATATAAATTAAAATATGGTGAGTATGCTTTGACAGATAGAGAGAGAAAGCTGATGCCTTCTAACCTTTTATTGTTTTCTTCATTCCGTTCTTATAATGTAGACATAAGTGCATGTATGATTATAGTCTTAAATTACTAAAAACACGACCTTTCCTTTTTTTTCTTTTTTCTTTTTTTTTTTTTGTGAGAAAAAACATGACCTTTCTTAACAACATAATATTTTATTTTTTTGGTGATATTAACAACATAATATTGATTGAATGAAACATGTTTGTTGCTTGATTTCATTAAAAAAGAATTAAAATGCAACAGCTACATGAATTACTAGCCACGTTTTTAAAAAACTGTAAAATATACTTTTCCCATATAGATATGCATTCCTTTTACAGGAGATTGTGTAAAGTTTTTTTTTTTAAATGTATATATATATATATATTTTTTTTATTTATTTTTTTTTTTTTTTGAACCAAGGTATCCGGTTCAACTTGGACGCACTGACTAATTCAAGGGGTGCTTCATTCGGACTCATGCCTTAGAATGGATCTCAAAACCTCTACTAAGTAAAGATTTGGACACGCCTTTTCAACAACTCTCCGCAACAAACTTTGGTGTATATATATATATCTTGTTCTTTGCATATAATCAAACAAGTAGGATAATTATAATTTTCAGCTTGTTCATTTAAAGTGCATTGGTTGCCAATATTTTCTCAGCTATTGATTTTTTATTATATTGTTTTCTCCCACAGTTTAAAGATTTTTTTTTTATATTACAAGTTCTTTATTTATTGCCTCTTCAACCCCTGAGTCTACTTGCATCAAACAAATATCATATTATAATATTGCATTTTATTTTATTTATTATAAGAATAATATTTAAGTAGGACTATGCATTAAAGACTACATAGGTAAGTAATACAAGCAATCTAAAAGTTATTAGAAACTCAAAACAACATATGAGCCTTCATAAATTGGGATACGTGTTTGGACTAAAGATCAGCCAACACAAGAAAAGGGGCTTTTAGCTAAGCCCATTAGGATCTAGACAGGAACGTCCAACTTGCATTCTCAAATAATCAAAAAAAAAAAAAAAAAACGTTTGGACACATTTGTTTGGTTTTATTTTATTTTTATTTTATTTCTGAAATATATATATATACATTGGTTTTCTACCTGTTGTCTCCGCCCTTCAAATAAGACTAATCTACATTCGAGCACTATAAGGGCATTAGGTAGCTTTCTTCAAGTGAGCGTGACTAAAGTGAGTAATAGTTTCAATCCTGAGACTTTCACCTATCAATCACCTTTAGCACGAATCTCTGATTATTTGTATTGCACCACGTTAGATTTTTGAAATGTAGTTTTATTTAAATGAAAACTATGCTAAAAATAAAAACAAAACAAAATTATAAATTTGTCCCCCACCACTCTCCCAAAAAAAAAAAAAACAAAACAAGGAGATAGTTTGATGATTATAAAATAGAAAAAGAGGGTACTTTGGTGTTGAAAGTAATGAATTTATTAATAAGTTTTACTATTAATAATTATTGGTTTAACTTCAAAAAACATTTTCTCATTTATATAAGGTAGACTACAGAGATTTGCTTTCCCCACTCCACAGTCTCTGCTCTATGGAAGATTAAGTCGTTTTATCTTTCTACTATTGACAATTATTAAATGATACATCAAACAAAATTTAAGTTATATTGAATAGTATTTATAACTTAGTATTTTTATTGCTTTTACAATTGGTTTAATGTTTCTTATGATGTCAAGTGAAATGAAAAAAAAAATCAAATTTAAAATAGAAAATGAATTTCTAATACCAACATCTTATCTTGAAGTATAGAAAAACATAAACCATAGAACTTTGTATTTTTTTTTTTCAGGGGAATATCTTGTACTTGTATTTGCAGCATTTATAAAATACCAAACTATTGTCTTTTAAGAGAGTTTGTTCAACTCTTAAAATTTACAGCTTTCTACAACTAATGCACCGTCAAAGAATTTATATTTATACTTTAAAATGAATCAATACAAATTATTACATATTTAAGAAATCATTAGAGTAATCAAAATCTATTAAGATAATTTGAACATAAATAAGAAAAAGTGACATACTAACAAGCATTAATAGATACAAAGGCTATATTTTAAAAAAATCATCGAGAGGTCGGTGCGAGGTATGGACGCTTTGAATAACTGGGGGGCACTTATTAGGACGTATCAGGAATTGTTAGAAAAAAAAATCTCGCTGAATAGCCCGTGGTGGCCATCGACAAGAGCATGAGCGTAATATTTTTTTTAACTCATGCCGCCTCTTTTATAAGCGGCATGAAAGACGTAGCTAAATTAGACAAATTTTGAATATGTTGGTGCTAACGTGTCTAAAACTTATCTAATTTTAAATATCCTATGCTTGAATGTTTTTTTGTGGATATAAAAAAATATTGTCTATAAATGAAAAATATCCGGTAAGCTGGAACCATTAGGGATTAAGGTCTGCAAATTTTAATCTCCTACCACGCGTCATCTCAAAATGACCATAAACCCACAGCCACCAGCACTGAATCATTCCCTCAGAACGTCGCACTGCCACTGCTCAACCATAGAAAGTCAAAAACCAAATCTCAGCCGTCCGATCTCAATAATCACAATCACATCTCAATAATCACATTCACAAAACTAAGTTTCTCACTAGTAGTCTGTCTGGTGTGGAAGTTTCGAGTGGGCTCACGGCATTTCCGCCATTACAGACAAAACGAGCTCACGCCATTCAAAACCAACTTCAACTTCATTCTCTCTATCTCTCTCTCGCCAAAAATAAAAAATCAAAAATCAAAAAGCTTTAATATGATTTCAGAAGAATCGCGCCTCGTACTATCTTCAATCTTTTGGCGGGAATTCTGAAGCTCACTGGTGATTCTTCTTCGTTTTTGCTTCAATCTTACGGGTCGAGCGATGAGCCAGAGATTCGATTCAGAGCCTGAAGCTCACTGGACCTCGATCGGTTCTTCTCCTTCTTCAGCCGAATCTGCGTTTCGCGAACTCGATGATGTGTTTTTGCAGGTGTTTTTTTCTTTTTGATTTCTTGAGTTATCTGCAATTTTTGTTGTTGTTTGTTTGTTTGTTTTGTTTCTTAATGTTTCTGGTAAATTTTGAAGTAATTGGGGTTTTATTACCTTTTGTGGCTTATTGAATCACAATTTTAAGGTTGAATCACAATTTTAAGGTTGAATCGATGAATTTTGTGTCTTTTAATACCAAAAAACAAAGAAGGAAGAAGAAGAAGAAGGTTTTACTGGGTCGGCATTCCAAATCTCTTTGCTGCACTGGGAGAAGCTGACGTGGCAGTGTTTGATGAGTGACACGTGGTGTTGTCATGTCCATTTCATGCTCAAATTGTGTAACTGAGTACTGTAGTTCTCTTGAAGTTATATGATACTCTTTGGTGCATTAGATAGGTTAAAAGGGCAGTCTAGAAAGTAGAAATGCTGTTTTGGTGATTGATTTACTTTGTTTATTATTATTATTGTTGTTGTTGTTATAATTTATAACTGGTTTGACTTGTTTACTATACAGACTCAAGCAAGAATTTGGCTTGGAGAAGTCTTGCATACAAGATTAGATGAGGAGACACCTATTGCTGATTTATTGGCTGATGGGAAATTGTTGTATGTTCTCTTTAAGAATTTTTCTTATTTTCATCTAGTTATTATTATGGATATGTGTGGGTGTAGCATAGATAAATTTTTCTAGTTCATACATCAGTCATTGATGACATCCATGAATATATATATATATATATATATAGATTTATATGTGAACACCAAAAAAAAAATAATGGTTTTATTAATTAAGAAAAAAGATTATTACTTATGCTGCTAGATATGTTGGATGCAAGATTTGAACACCTTTAACAGTATTAGTCAATGTTAAAGATGATAAATTCTTTCTTTTAATAACCTTCTATATTTAGCTCATAATTTAAGTACTCCTTCACTCATTAGTAAATTTGATGATCAAGAGAAATTAATCTTTTTAGGAAATAGTTGGATTAATTTTTATGACACATTACAAGGGTAATAAATTTTGATTATATTAGCCGTAGATGCTAATGAGATAAATATAAAATGCACAAGAATGAAGGGTTGTCTAGATATTTAAGTGTTTTTCAAGGGTCCGCTATTCAAGATCCATGAAAGGCCTTTTTTTTTTTTTAAAGAATGAGCGGACATACATTTCATGACTGTGATAAATAGAGTGACAAGAGCTTTCAGTGTATACAGATTGTATTATAGATTCTGAAGTTATTTATTGGTTATTTTGCTAATGCAACTTGTTTATTTCATGTTATAGATTTCAAGTGTCTCGAGTAGTTTGGAAAATGCTTTTGACAAAGTGCATAAAGCTGAGATATTCAAAAGCATACTTTTCTGAATCAATGAAATCTGGAAATAACAGCTGGAGGTACATGCCTTACTCTAACATTGACTCGTTTCTGAAGGTAGGACATCCTTTCTTCTTTTCTTTGCTCAATCTACGTTTCCTTATTTGATTATGATTACCAACGTTGGAAGCATGCTTTTAAGTCACCATTTTTAGTTCACCTGCTACATAATACTTCTAAAGCCTATACATGCGACTTGAAGAATCATACCTTTGTTATCTGTGACTAACTCTCTGGAAATGCCTAAGATTTGGTGTAAATTCAAGCCAGTGAAGAATCAAGCTTAATATGATGAGATTTCATACATTATGGGTTATTGCATAAGTCTCCTGTCTCAACATTTACGATTCTAAATCTTTGGCATTGTTTATTATCTAAGTAGAATGATTGGATGATTAAAAAAAATCATTAGTTCCAGTTGCTAGAGAACCCTTGTATTGATGTTTGGTTTTTCTGAATTTACTGTGAGTTTCTTCAAGGACTGCTACCAAGTGTAGTGGCTATTTTTATGTACCACAAGTCAGTCGGGACGTGCAATGCAAGTCAAGGGGGGTTGAGCATCATTCAAACATTTTGCTATTAATTAGCTATATTTCTAGTGAATTTGAGATTCACACATTTCTTTGGGTTCATTTTTTATTCATATTCTTTAATTTTGTGTTATTGATCAATTAAATGAAAAGTATCATGGAGGCAAAATGATTCTCTCCTTTTGGGTTTTGAACTTTATGTTCATCTCTTGGTCAGGGATTTCTAACTGTTGTTCTCTTTCTTTGTCTATAGATCTGCCAAATGTTGGGGTTGATCGGTATTGATCTCTTCTCCCCATCTGATGTTGTTGAGAAAAAAGATATCCGACGAGTTTGTATGTGTATTCGTTCCCTCTCAAAGAAGGCCAGATTGAAGGACTTAAATGTAAGAAATATCACGTAAATATTGAGTGTTAACTGATATCATTTTAGTTTACAGGTCTAAGAAAAATGAGTTTCTTGTGGTAGGTTCCAGATTTTGATGTTGTTACCTATACTTTAACCATGCCTACGGTTATGGTTGGCTGCATTCGCAAGAGCTTGGAACAATCATGGGATAGATATTCAAAAAGTTCCGATTGTTGTAGTCCACGTATGGATGGAAACCAAATATACAGACAGGTTAGGCCTGAAATGAAATCATTTTCTAGGGAAAAACTCAATCTTGCTGTGTGATTATATTATAATTGATGCACACCCTATTTTTATGTTAGGCAGCTTTATCAATTGTTCCTAACTCTTTGCGCTATTGTTGTAGAGAAGTTGGGATGTTGGTTATGCCCGAGAGTATGATTTATATTCTGAAGAATCTGAGGATTCTGGAAACAATTATCGGGAATTAGGTTTTCATAGCCCATGTTCAACCACTTATGATGATGTATCCTTGCTGACTTCAGATGCAGAGAATTCACCTGGTGGAAGTTTGGTGATCATGGAGAACTTAATTTCACCTTGTAGCACACTTTCTTCAGCACCGGATCAAGAGAAAGATCATGGGTCATCCCCATCGCTCATTTGTGAAACAGACGGTACTTCCTTTGTCAATGATAAAGCAGCTAGAAGAGCTTTAAGTGAGCCTGGAAATGATCTTATGGGGTTTTCCCCTGTTGATCTTCACCAGGGAAATGGTGCTTTTTCTGTAGGGAACTATCTGAAGAACCACAACAAATTAGAAGGAAATCTATTTTTGTGTTCTTCAGGTACGTCAGATTCAATCAGTCATGGAACTGGAAATGTTGAATCCTTTTATTTCTATGGAGGGAGGAAGGATGGAGTATCTGATTCAGACACTGCTGCGGCTTGTCCTGGGTCAAGCTCAATTAACAAGAATTTGAGATTGAAACTTGAGAGGTCACCCGACATGATTGAAGATGCTAAGGCACATTTTCCAGCTACCCTTGGCTTCATTTCAGGTAAAGTGGATACAAGATATTATGAAGATATGTTTGAAGAAAATGGTGCCAACCCCCAAGGAGTAGATAATGTAGAGGTATTCTTCAATGTGGTGTCTAATGTGCCAGAAATTAAAGTAGTTGATAAATGTGGTAATTGTGCAGCCATGAGTGATAGTGATCAAAAGCAATTTAATAGTGAAGATTTTCATTGCTGGAACAGTGTTAGCCGTGGCAATGGTTCAGAAGAAAGCACTGCCCAACAGAGCTATTTCAGAGACCATTCAACATCATGCGTTGAAAACTCTTCCTTAGCTAAAAGTTTGGTTCAAGATAAAGTTATGCCACAATTGGATCTCGATATACCTGAAGACAAGCATGTCTTACCTTCAAGTATTAGTGTTCAATCCACGGAATCTGGTTGCATTGTGCCGGGCCATCCAAAATTACACTGCAGAAATCCTTTATTAGTCAACAATTCAGTTAAAGATCCAGTAACACAGGAATCAGGACTTGATATATCTGAAGATGAGCATGGCAATCCATCCACATCTTTAGGTGAGAATGTCTCGCATGTAGCACATCAAGGATTCACCAATCAAGAGGAGACCGCTCTTTCTGTTGGAAATATAGAAAAGGTGAAGTCCGAATTAGTTCTAATTTCAGATTTTCTTTTCCCATTCCTTTTGGTAGCCAGCCTAGTAAGTGGTATCAATATTCACAAATATACCATCGCAGCATGTTCTGGGCCGCATATTTCCTGTTCTTGGTCCTGCACTCCCCAGATGTTTATAATTTTTTGCTTTCATCCATGTGCTTTGATTTAGCTCTAACTATTATGAATCGTGCATTCCAGGTTGAAGAAAAGCGTGAAAAAGTGGAAACATCAGAGGGTAAGTCACGCAAAAGAATGATTCTGAAATCTGTTGCTGGGGGTGTGACACTTGTTGGCGTGTTTTTCTTTTTGTTTAACCTCAGGTATGCCTTTTAGCCTTGCTTTATGTTCTATTATTAGGATTTACAGTCCCTTTCTGAGGCTTAATTTTTTAAGAGGGGTTTGCTTTGTCTCATCACAGGAGAAAGGGTGGTAAAGAAACAAATCCATTATCGATTCAAGTTGGGAAGGGTAATAACCTTGCAGATCTTTCGAAGCTAAATAGACAAAAAAGTAGGGTACATGGAATTTATCCTGGAGACAAGTTGAGATTCCAAGACTAGAGAAACAAAATTTCAAGAGCATACACATATAGAGAGGATCAATCACACATTTACTGTATTTTTTGAGGCCTTATACATTGAAGTAGGAATGGAAACTGGTGATAATGTTCTCAAGGAGATCACAGTGTCAGATTTATCTCAAAGACCAAGGCTTTTGAATACATATTTTCCAGAATCACAATCTTTTGTTGTATGTTATGAACTTCCACTCCACTGATGTATATGGACATGAACACACAAAGAAATAAAGAAATAAAGGTAAATCACAAATAAAGGTAAATCACCCAAAACTCCCTTTTGAGTTCTCTTTATCTTTTTTTAATTTCTGTCACTGTCATTCTCTTAGCACATTCTTGTTATTTTGAGAGATATTCTTGATGCTGAATCGAGTGATTACAAGCTTTATACCGTTTAGTCGTTTACAGATGTGTGTATAATGAACTTAAAAAAAAAAAAATTCGTCTGCTTCAATATTTTGTTTAAACTGTGCATTTGACATTTTGCTGCTTCATGATAAGAAGAAGCTTCTCTATATTGTTCTTTACTTAGTTTCTTGTCAGATACTATTGTAATTGTTTTTTTGAGCAGTTTGGTAATGAGATTTAAGGATGTTATAAAGAAATATATATTTATAATATATGCAAGTAGTTTGGTAGTGAGATTCAATGATATAATGAAGAAATATATATTTATAATATATGTTTGATGTTATAAGTATATGTGGTTTTGATGTATAATTAGAAAAAAGGCTTTTGTTAAGTTGAGTTGCAATACCCCATGTTACCATAAAAAAAAAAAAAGAAGCATTTACAAGCGTATAAACATGAATTTTTGATAGAGTAATACTAAAGGTACGCTCGTTTTTTAATATTAACAGCCTTCTTTGGATGTTAGGAATATTGTATAATATACGTGCATCCCTGACATCTAAGGGAGTTAGGTGTCAACGTTAAAAAATAACGTTGACACTCAAAGTGTATATAAAATATAAAACATTTTTTTTCTTGATATAATTCTCCATGGGCACAAAGGCCTCTTAAAGAGGGCAACTGTTTTAGTTTCAAGGGAACCACTGTCCTGTACTATTACCACCAAAAGCCATAAAAACTGTCTCTCCTTGAAGTCTTTAAGATATCTCCATAGTTGACTTGGCCACCTGGGAGGGTGAGAGAGTATCTTTTAAAAGGTGACTTAAAATGTAACTGCTTAATTATACACCATTGGCCAAAGTCAACATACAAACCCTAAATATTTTATGCATTAGTTCCAAATAGTTTACATTACATTGTGTTCATATGTGTCCAAGCCATACAAACCCTAAGCTTTTGTTGGAAACAATCATAAATAATTGTTTCAATATGCACTAAAAAGTCTAAAATAGTGGGATATTGGAGTCAAAAATGAAAGTATCGTTAGTTCAGTTTGGATTGATTTATTGTACAAAATCAAAATTAAACCAACCACTTGAGTAAACCGAACTGAATAAAGTTGGTTGGGTTCGGCTTTAAAATTTGGGTTAATACGGTTTTAAAATTCTCTAATGCACCTGTAATGAGCATGTGGAAAATCAAACCAAATTAACGCATTTCAATTTGATTTTGTGGTTTAAACCAAACTGTTTATACTCCTACTTAATTTTAATTTGCTTCATTTATTCTTACATTTAAAAATACAGTTGATATTTACCTTTTAACAGTTAATAACTTTCATTTAAGATAAATTTTAAACAATGTAGTACATTTAAACTAAACTTTTTTTTTTTTTTTTCTATTATAGGAATGTTACCCGTTACCATTTTTTATTTTAATCATGTTTCATTTCAACTTTTTTTCTTTTTCTTTTTTAAGTTTTTTTTCTTTACAAAAGCTTTCATTACCAACAACTGGTTAATTTTTAGTTTAGAGAACTAACTACGAAGTACAGTTGACAGACTCATCACGAGTTTGAATATGTCCTCATTCATTTTTTATGGAAGATGTGTTCTTATTCCTGTAACTTATCAAATCTGAAAGAATAAAAAATATCTGGGTGCCAAAAAATGTGTAAAAAAAAAAAAACTTTCATTTTATTTTACTCTTTCAAAAGATTTATTTCCTACATTCAAGAAAAAAACAATTCCTCAACTCTACATGTTTGGCTATTTTAATATATATTTTTAACTTATATTTTAATTAATATCTTTAAATTAAAATTAAATTATACTATTCTTATTATTTTACTATCAGAAAAAGAAAAAGAAAACATTTGTCTTTCTTAAAAAAATAATAGTTACCACAGCTATCTATCCAAATATTTACCATGATATCACTATGATCAATTCAATAGTTACAATTTGAAAAAATAAAAATAAAATAACACCCTTGATTTCTTCAATCTCAACAAACTTGTGCCCGAAAATGCACCACGTGGCAGACGATCCTTTCTCTAATGATCCTGTACATCCAAATGAACGGTTACAAGGCAACGGCTTAATCAGATTCAGGTGGTGCCGGTAGGGCCCACAGAAGAAGATTCATTCATGAGACGTTGTATCCGAAGATATGCCACGTGGCAATTTTAGGTTTTTAAAGCCTTTTTTGTCTCAGCATCCGGTGGTGACCCAAAAATCCCAATAGTTTCCAAACCAAACCAAACCAAACCAAACCAATCACACCCTTCAATTCTCTTTCTCTCTCTACAACAATTCACTTACTCTCTCTCTCTACACGGCGCATACAAAGGGGCGTGCGTTTCCTTCGTTAACAAAAATTTACAGAAAAAAACTTCGATTCTCTCTTCGTAATCTCTGAATCTCTCTTTCTCTCTCCAAAATCTCTCTCTCTATAGAATATATTGATAGTTTATTTTTTCGATTTTGTTATTCGGAGAAGAGCGGATAATTTTGAATCATTTCTCTGCCTTTGAATCAGAATCTTAGGGTTTTTTTTTTGGTTTGTAATTTGCTTCTCTTCAGTTATAATTAGGGAGTTTTATTATCTTTGTTGGCTCTGGAAACCCTAGTTCTTTTGCTTGTGGTTTGAGGTTTCCATTTTTGAAAAACAAGAGGAAGAAAAGGAAAAAAAATAAAAAAAATTGGGATTGTTTGTAATACGACTGCTTTTTCTAGGGTTTCGTATTGTGTGTGAAGGAAAAGTTTAGTTAGGTATGATGGATTTCTAGAATTTACGTTTTATAAGTGTGTGGATTTTTGGGGGTTATGCTGAAATGAGGGTCTTCTGGGTGTATTTTTGTTTACTGCAATTCCATCTGTTTTCGAAGATGGACGCCTAGAGAGGCATTTTTTTGTATTGGTGGATGGTTTTGTTTTGGAATCCTGGTTCAGTTTGGAAGTGAGTTTTATGGTGCAATGGGATGAGTAGATGTCTAGGTTTTTGTTTTGTACAGCATTAGTTTCTGGAAATATTTTTGATATTTTGAGAGGATTAAGGATTTGGAAGTTATATTGAATTTTCTTGAAAGAAGTGTAGTGAAGACCAGAGGGTGGTTCGGAATTTCTTGCAAGAAAAAATGTTTAGAAGGTAAAAGTAGGATGAGAGTGGTTTAATTCTGTATAGAATATTACAATTTTGGTTACAAAAACAGTGATAAGGGAAGTTGAGTCGTATATGTGTATGTTGGTATGTTTGTTGGATCCTTTATGATCATGTTAGACGTACATTATGGAAAGAAGTGAGCCTGCATTGGTTCCAGAATGGTTGAAAACTACTGGAAGTATTTCCGGGGGTGGAAACGCGAATCATCATTCCATCTCGTCTTCCTCCCATTTAGGTACTGCTTTTGCAACTCTGTTCTTTCTACTGCTTTTCGGTACCCATAAATTGCCAAGGTTTGATTTCTTATTTTATTTTTCTGGTGTAGATAATCATGCCACCATTAACTCAGCAAGAAATAGGTCTTCTTTGAGCACAAGTGACTATGATAGTCCTCGTTCTTTCACTCAATCGGATAGGACGTCTTCATCTTACTTCAATAGGAGTTCAAGTAGCAATGGTTCTGTGATTCATGAAAAAGAGTCCTCTGGGTTTTCACGGTCTCACAGTAGTTCTGGTAGAAGCCATCGTGATCGAGATAGAGATAGTGACCTCTTTAGTTTTGGCAACAAAGATAGGTCGGTCCTGGACAATGACAGGGATAATAGCCATTCTGCTTCTAATTCACTCACTAACAGTTTTGATAATGATCCATTAAGGCATTCACGGTTGATGATATCTGTGAAGCGGGGTGAATTGTGGCCCAAACAATTACCAAGTGATGTAAACAGTAGCAAGAAGAGCAATTTTAGCAACAGCAGTTCTTCCGTTGTTTGGGGTACTGGCAATAGCGTAAAGACTGTGTTCGAAAAAGATTTCCCTTCTCTTGGGGCTGAAGAAAGACCTGGAGCCTCTGATTTAGCAAGGGCCTCATCCCCTGGCTTGAGTTCTGCGTCTCAGAATCTGCCTATTGGTACTTCAGTTGTGATTGGTGGCGATGGGTGGACTTCAGCTTTGGCTGAAGTGCCTGTTATAATTGGGGGCAATGGCGTGGGACACCCGTCTGTTCATCAATCCTCTACTGCAACTGTGGCTCCTAGCACAATGAGTGGTCTTAATATGGCTGCAACATTGGCACAAGCTCCTCCACGGGCTCAAACTACTCCCCAGGTAACCATATTGTTCCAATTTACTGTTCTATTTAATTTTGGTGTTAGTCTGTAGCTTATGGCATCTAATTCTTCCACTTCAGTTATCTGTGGAGACTCAAAGGCTTGAGGAATTGGCCATCAAACAGTCTAGGCAGTTGATACCAATGACACCTTCAATGCCAAAAACTTCGGTATGATTTGTGCCTTATCTATCTTTTCTTCTCAGAACTTCTTTGGTCTTAGTTTGAAGATTTTGCCGGTTTCATCGGGTACTTTCACGATTTGGAAGGCTTTTTTCTCCTGCATTAGTATATTATTTAACCCTGGCTTATGGAGAGGAAATGATTTTAATGACGCGATGATCTACTATGTATGAGCCAATCAAAAGGATATTATTTTATAAAACCTAGAACGTAATTCTTACATTGTTTTTTGAGTTGCTGCAATATAGTGAAAAAAAAGGTGTATTTAGTGCACGAGGCTCCCGCCATTGTGGGGTCTGGGGAAGGGATGATGTACACAACCTTATCTTCATATATTGGAGAGGTTGTTTTTGTATTTGAACCTATGACTTTTAGTTCACAATGGAGCAACCTCAATTGTCTTGCCAAAACCTACCCTTCTAATTGCAACATAGTAAATAACTATGTAATTTTTTTTAAGTGAGACCTAAACCTTTTGCGGCAAAGCGAGAGTTAAAAAGTCTCTTTCCATTATTATAGAGGAGTTGGATTTACATGTTTTTTGTGTGCGCCTTGAGTCTAGTGATACACAAGGAGACTTTGCCCTAAATTTCAATCATTTGCAATTCAGAATTGATTTAGGGGAGTCGAATTTGATATTAGAGTATTTTCACAGAAAATCGACATCTTAAACAAATGTAGAGAATTTTCATTGAAATGTTGAGAAGTGTCATGTTTTCTTTTGAGATAAGCTAAAGCCTAAAGCAAGCATAATTATTAATTAACATATTAAATTTAAAATAAAATGGTATAAAGTAAGATTTGTAATCAATAATGCTTGTTGTACACTTGCGCATTGTACGATCAACTAACTGTTTTCAACCCCAAGGTGATTGTGTGATGATCAGGTACTCACCTTACAAAGTGAGTGACCTAAGTTTAATCATTTACTCCTACACAGATGGGGCCACTTTCCTTTGAGTCCCCACTATGTGGGCGTAGGGAGGTCTATTTATTGCCTAAGGAAGGGGGATTTGATATATGTATAGTAACTTTTATTTTAATTTTATGTTCTTTTATTTTTTTAAGTCAAAATCAGATTTTTTTTTTCAATGAGAATTCCTCTTAATGTGTGTGTGTTAAAGTCTTATTTTCTTCCTTAAATGCTTTTCTAGATTATTATTATTACATATGACATTGAGCTTCAATCACATATTTGTTTTATTTCCATTTGTAGGAGCATTATCTAATAAAAATTTAAGTTTGCAGTATTTCTTATTTGCAACCTTGCATTGAAAAAGAGAAATTTTCAAAGGATTTTTAGAATTTAATATAGTAATGGACCAGGGAATGCAACGGGCATACATCATGATAAAGGGTATGCACGCCACAAAGTTTTCAATTTTTTACCTAACTCCAATTATTATTATTATTTTTTTGTAATTCCTCCTTTATATTTAATTTATATCTCGATGAGCAACAATTTTTAAATTGTTTGTTGAAGTTTGGAGAATTTTTAGTTCATGACAGTAAGAGTTGATAAAAAACTATTATATGTTTTGAATATGCTAGAGATCATGTTCAATGCGCCAATACTCTAAGCATAGTTATCAGTGATCCAAATCTTGTAAAACGATCCAGATCGGCGTAGGATCGTTTTATTGAGTGACTCAAGCTAGTATCGCGATCCAAATCGTAAGATTGTTAGTATCGGGATCCTGGTCGATTCATTTTTCAGTTTGTTTTTGTTTTTTTCTCTTTTCTTCTTTTCTTCTTCTAATTCCATTGTTTGGCCTTCAACTATGACACCAAATTTTGTAATTTTGTCATATATATGATATATTTTGTGTAGACATTGAAATTTGGATCATATTATTGTACTTTATAGTTTTTACATTGATAATTTTTGTGGTATGTGGGTTGGACACTTAAACACATGCAATTTGATATATTACCTTCACATGTGAAATTGACTTAATAAATGGTGTAGGGGATGCAAGGATTTGAAACTTGATCTCCTTGTCAATTTTGTAGACTTGGGATCTACCTTTTGTGCTTCATTCCCAATATTTTGGATTAGTTTATGTATTAGAAGTATTAGTTTACTTTTATTTGACATCTTTATGTATATTTAAAATGTACTTTGATCGATTTATAGAATCTTACGACTCACAATCCAACCCTCAAGAAACTCTCAACTATCCTAGTTAGGATCCCGATCCTAGTTAGGATCCCGATCCTAATTAGGATCTTGATCCCGACTGCTCTTTAAAACGTATATTTAATTTGGTGGATTAGGAATAAGTGAGTACTCATGCAAGAATGAGGCACTAAGTGTGTCAATTTCAAAAGCGATTTGTGTTTATGGTCTAACACAATAACTTAATTATTGACACTAGTTGATATTGTTGCCTTCTTTTCATTCCTATAATTTTATTTGAAGCATAAATTGCATAATTTTATGTAGCTCTAGCATGGACCTGGTAAAAATGCTGCCTTTGCATCGATTGCTTTTTTATTGTTCTATGTGCTTGATCTTTGAGTTTAAGCTCAATGTTAACATCTTTTCATAAAGACCTTGTATGGGGAATTAACAATTTATATATATTCTTTGAAAATTGAAAGCTAAAGTTATTCAACTTCATAGGCATGAAGTGCATAGTAAACTGTGAATGCCTACTAAGAAAAGTGACATTTGAATACAACTACACCTACCTATGGATCACAACTATATAACACATTAACACTATATAACATTAATGTTAAAAATGTTATGGACTTCATCCTCTTAGTTTATAAATATCTATTTTTTTCAAGCTGAACCCTTCAACTAATAATTGGCAACTGATAGGATATCCCCACAAGGCCAATGTCTTAGAAATGCGATAGTGGATCAGTCACGATAATGTCTCATTTACAACCCCTTGTGATGATGCAAATGATATCCCTTTTTTTCTTTCAAAGAAAGCGATTTTCATATAGCTTTCTTTGTTATAATGATTGGGTCTCTTCTTGGATATTTAGTAAATTCGACAGGCTTTAAATGAGGGGAACTACACTCATCTGTTGATTTTTTTTTTCTTAGTTATGTAGGTTGAAACTATGAGGAAAATGATTTTGAAAACTGTTTTAAGGATTTTGAGATTTCTTTGGGATTTGGAAATCTTGTATATACTTAGTTGAATTGGAAACACCAGTTAAGAATTTTCCTGAGTTCCTGATGAAGAAAGAAATTTTCCATACAGGTTAGAACTTTGGTTTAACCAACTAATTTTGTGACTTCCTTGGTTGGTAAGCTACTTGATCTTACTTATATTGACTTGGAATCTTTGGGTTCTCAATGGTCTTGATATGTACCAATTAGCTGTTTTTATTTAGAAATGCTCCATGTGACTCACTAAGGTATCCTCTCCTCACTTTGATATAGTAGTGGTGATTGTGTGCCATCTATTTTTCCAATCAAATTGTTGGTAAAAATATCTTTTGGTGGTTTGCTTTTGTTGCAAATACCTCATTTGAGTCAAATTCGTGCATTATTTTCTTAGTTTTAGCTGGTTTTTATTTCCTGCCTATATTTTTGTTTTTTTTAAGTTTCAAATTGTTCCTTTTAGAGTCTCAATTGTATGCTTTAATATTTTAGCCCTTTAGTCTAGGAATCAAAGAGTGATATCTAAAATCTAGATGGCTGTTTTGAAGTTCTTTAAGAAAAAATACATATACTGCTGAATATTATTGTTTATGCTAACTAAGCATTGAACTTTATCAATTTGATTTAGAATTTGTGCACCATACTTAACCTTTAAACTTGCTTGCTCCATAGAGTGGGCCTTGAGGCAAAGAATTCTCCTACTTAGATGTATCTTATTTCTTCCTCCAAGCAAGTTGCTTATCATCCTCCTCAGATTTGTTTATGTGTATTGTTAACTATTATTTGATGAATGAGTGAATATTTCTTGTAAGAACAAAGGAAGTCTGACCATTGCCTTCATTTAAGTTTTTACCAACTTGCACGTACTTAATTTGACTTTCTATATATGCTTTTCTTTTCTTTTACTTTACTTTTTTTTTTCCTATGAATTCCGAGTAAGATCATAGAACTATTTTATTTGTCAAGACATTAGAAGGTTCTCATGTTGGGTTTTCCTAGTCACATCAGTCATCTAGCTCAACAGTCTTGCATAAAACATTTGCATTCTATTGTTGCATATTGGTAGTCTTATGTTTCACTCATAAAGTGCTGGCTTTATGGCTTTTCTTGCAAAACATTAAATTGTTACAACTTGCATTACAGGCATGTCTTTGTTGAAGTTTCCCATGAACTTGTTGTATGGTTCATTTCATATCATCATTCGTCACATCCCCACAACTATCTTGTTGATCGTAGTACTTTTATAGGAAAAAATGGTATTATGTGATTGGTTAATTACTGTTTTACTTTTTTCTTTCAGGTATTGATTTCAGAGAAACAAAAACCCAGAGCAACTGTCCGAAGTGATATGAGCTTGGCTTTCAAGATTGGGCACCAAAATCAATCATCTTTGCATGTTATCAACCATCCTCTATGTGTTGGACATGCCAGACCTGATGTGGCAAAATCATCTCAGTTTGGAAAGCTTCTTGTCCTCAAGCCAGCAAGAGAGAATAATGGCAGTGTACCTTCTACCAAGAGTAGCATGAGCCCTACAAGTGCTGGTGCCATGACAAGCAACCCACTTGGCAGTGTTCCTTCACCCACCTATTCTCATAAGAATCCTAACAACTCAAAGCTTGCTTCAACTGAGCGCAAGGCATCTGGTCTCACTGTCAACCGCTCGTCCCCAATGGAGAAAAGGCCCAGCTTGTCGCAAGTTCAGAGCCGTAATGATTTCTTTAATTCCATGAGGAAGAAAACGTCTACGAACCTCTCTTCTGGTTCTCCAAATCAATGCCCCGAGTTGTCAACAACCATCTTGGAGAAATCCAGTGCATCAACTGAGGTTGCTGATGTGATCTCACAGATTAATGATGCTCCTTCATCAGATCCATCTTGCGTGGACTGGTCAAGCCAGAACAGAATTAGTTTGGCAAGTAATAGTGATGCATGTGAAGAGCCCCAGGCATGCTCTTACAACGGTGATGAGCATTCGGTACCTGTTGAAGTTTATTCAAATGAGGAAGAGATAGCATTTCTTCGTTCACTTGGGTGGGATGAAAATTCAGGCGAAGAGGAAGGACTAACAGAGGAGGAGATCCATGCTTTCTGTAAGGAGGTATAAAATGCATAGCCTTAATCTGGTTTTAGTTTTTTATTTTCTTTAAATAAACTTAGTGGATAGGTTTCCCTGTTGTATGATACATGATTTTAATTTTACTTTTTTCTCCTTTGGTTGATTGTAGTATGTGAAGTTGCAGCCTGCCTCAAAACTGTGCCAAGGATTCCAACAACAGAAGCTTCTCTCTTTGCTCAAGACTCATGTTGGCAGTTTTGACAGTGCTTCCTCTGGAGTGAGTTCATCTGACATTTAATCCAATGCCCAGTAGCAAGTTTTTATCCACCGGAAGGAAAGGTGATAATTTTTATTTGAACACACAGGAGGTTCTTTTGTTCCCTTTTTCTTTCATTTAAGTTGTTTGATATTGAGGTAGAAAGCCTGAAGAGTGGGGGTGTCCAGAGAGAGGGGAGTGAAGTACAAGAAGTTCGCTGGTGCTTCATTCCTGAAACGTATAGTTCACTGATATTGTGAAGAATGAGAATAGAGTAGGATAAGGATTATGTTGGTCTGCAATGTATGAAGAAGGGAAGGAAATTGCACAGTTCAAGGAAATCTGGATCCTTTTTTTGGGGAGGGAATCAAGGGAATGCTTATGATCTTTTCTACAGCTATCAAAGAAGTAAATTTTTCTTTTTGACTTTTTAAGTATTTGCTTTAGCTCATTTTATTCTCCAGGGAAATTGTTTTTCACTTACTAGTAAGCAAAAGAATGCTATATGGATTTGGTTTCTTCAGCAAGGAAGGGGTAGGTGGAAGAATACCAGCCAATTCAAAAGGCTAATAACTGTACTTACAAATGTTTTTTGATACGTCTGATTTTATGTAAGTAGTGACCTTTTTATTTATTTAACTTCCATGTAGTCGGGAAAAGAGTTAGTTGAGTTTTTTTTTGCCAAAAAGTTAGCTGACTTGAGTGTCCTTTATTAAACTTGGAACACTGGAGCTAGAGAATAGTAGGCTTTCAGAAAACCTTAAATTAAGAGATACTAAACTGTAACACAGATGAGACTAGAGATGTTACTTTGTGGATCAGCAGGATGCTTTAACTTGGGTGTGTAGCAAAATACTAATATCTCAAGTAGTTATGTGACTGAATGCACTGCTAATATCTCAAGTAGCTAGGAGTCTAGAAATTACTTGGTTAGAACATTGAACAATTGCAATACCTACTATCACAAATTAACAATCATAAGAACAGTTTAAAACTCTTGGGATACTTGTCTGAGAATTTCCCATTTAGGTTCTTTGCATTTGCAGGTAAATGCTCTCAAAATTCATATCCAAGAAAAAGAAGAGTTGTGCTGGAAGCCATTGAGAAGATAAGAAGTGTGATACAGATTGAAGATATCATCCAGCCCTATCATCCACAAAGGCATCAAATTTGATAAATACTTTCTTGGATGACAACCTGATTACACATTCTCCTTCCAATTTTCCAGGGTTGAACACACGTAGTTGTAGGAAATTTAGGAATTGGGTATATATATCACAGCTGTTATCTCTATAGTTCTGAGTTTGAAATTATTGTTGGTCTGACTTGGGATAAGTAAGCTATGAGTTCTGGGGTTTAAGTTTCAGATGCCAATACGAAAGGGGGAAAAGGCTATATATGTATATAGGTCCTGTTTTGAATTCTGATGGATTTATAGTAAGGTTACAGTTTGGGAGCTGTATAGCTTGAGATTTTATCTGGAATCATGTTACTATTTACTAGTTATACTGAACTTGGATCAAAGATAGTACAAAGAGCACATTCTGTGTAACTGAACAGCAGAAAAGTGCAGTTGTAATGGTAATGAGATGCCTGAAATGATACCCAGACAGCTCTGAGAAATACACCCTTTACTCTAGGAAATTGATCTTTGGCTCTAATTGATTTCTTGTACTAAGTGGGTGTTTATATTTATGTGTTTCTGACAGTAATGAAGCAGCAAGAGAAAGGGAGAGAGCAATACTGAATCTGAACACTCTGATCTTCTAAATGCCTTTGTTTATATTCCCCTTGACTTCCTGTATGACAAACCTACAGCGTGAATTTGTTGAATAACTGTTGTAGTATTTCTTTGAATTTTGATAAACCTTTTAAATGTGTGATTTGATAATTTGATTATTATATTACCACAATCTCCAATAATATATACCATTTAGTTGGTGAGTTAAATTGAATTATCCTTTTTGTTTTAGAACTAAAAGATGCAGCTCTAACAAGTTTCTTGGGTGCCAATTGAACGTACTGGAAGCATTAAGCTCTTTGTTAATGGTGGTAAGCACAGGTTACAAAGTTATTAGAAAAAGAATTCATATTTTTGCTGCCATTGGTTTTTTGAGGCATGAGCTTCCAGTTTTTACTTGGAGCATAGTGAAAAGCAAAAAATACACCAACAAGGGGTTGACTCGTTGGTTTACGAATTACACGGTGCATTTGAGGAATTTATTACGGGTTCGAGTCTATTTTTGTCTATTTTTGTTGGGAGAGGTGTTATTGTTTTTGTAAATTTTTGAATTTGGAAGGATTAGTCTCTCGTTATAAGGGAGAAGGACACCTATCGAGTGCTAGAAAATCGGGGTACCAAAAAAAAAAGCAAAAAATATAGAAAGTTATACTAATCATAATAATTTAAAATATACATATATGTATATAAATAAATACCAATGTTATCTTTAAATTAAACAGCTGAAGGGTAATTCTCATTTCTTTTTAACTCTTTTTTTTTTTTTTTTTTTTTTTTTTTTTTTCAGCAGGTCTGATCACTGAAATAATCAAGCTTAACCTGTCCACATTAAAACAAGATTTTTTTTATTATTATTTTTTTATTTTGTGGTTGGGGGGAACTTGGCTGAAATATGTATTTTTTAAATTATTTATCATCTTTGTGCCTGCTTCTGGAAAACAACAATAAGAAACAACAAAATGGCGTTTGGTTATTTTAGAAAGCAATAAAAATAAATGTATCTATGTGATGGTTAAGAAAGTAAAGAAAACAGAAATAGAGAAATGAAGATTACATTTAAAAAAATAATAATAAAAAATCAACATCAAAGACCAACCAATAAAATGGAAGAAAGCTTCTATTGCAAGTAATGGCAAGATCAACTGACAATTTGACACCAATAATATGAGTTGGACTAGTTGAATTTTAGTTGCTTGTGTTATCAAAAAAATAAATAAAAGTTACCTAAACTTCAATTCGTTTTATTTATTTATTAATGTATATAAATATCACTTCTTAGCTTACTTTAATCCCATTTATCTTTTTCTACAAATTCCTGTGTTTTAAATTTAAGTTTAAAAATCATTCTTATCCTTTCACTCCCATCAACAGATTTATAAATGTTATATAAATAAAAAATGATCCACATCTTTACTATACAAACATTAATTAACATTCAACTTCGACTTAATTGATTAATTGAACAGTTCTTGATGAGAATAATTTTTTTTAAAAGTTATATATATATATATATATAAAAGCACAAAATCAATCTTAATACCTAACACAACTAATAAATTTTAGAAAAATAAGGCAAACATAATATTTTTTCAATAATTTATAATCTTAATTTGTGAGCAAGTAAGTAGGTTTTAGAAGAGAAATCAATTATAATATTTTTTGTTTCTTTCACCATTTGTTCAAAAATAAAAATAAAAAATTAATTAAAACGACAATCTCTCTCTCTCTATATATATATATATTCTTTTTATTCCTTGTGGCTTCATGTTTTACCAACCCTTAAAAAAAGTGAAAAACCCAAAACAAGTATATATATTAGCATCTTCTTTCCATTTCTCATGGCTTCATGTTTCTCCTTTTTATTTATCTTTATTTTTCTTTCACCATTTCATCAAAACTAAAATATAAAATAAAGTAAGAAGAAAAGCTTAAGCTGTGTTTAGTTCATGATCCGAAAACTAAAATACAACCTAAAATATAAAAATTCAGAAAAATAATATTTTGTCATTTTTTAAAAATAACATATTTTCTTTGTAAATTTAAAAAAAATATTTTTAGGTTTTAACCAACTAAACAGGTTTTTTGAGTTTTAAATTTTTAGATATAAAAAATTATTTTTTGAGTCATAAACCATACGCATTATTTTAATCACAATTTCTGTCCATTACCTAGTGTTCGTGTTTTAATCAACCCTAACAAAAAAAAAAAAAAAAATTTATGAAAGAAAAAGCCCTAAACCAACCCTTCTCAATGGTTTTATTATTTTTATTTTTTTAACCATTTCTTCCAAATATAAAGCAAAATAAAATAAAAATAAAATCATAGCTTCCCTCCCTCTCTCCCTCCCTAATATGTTACCTTTTATCTATTTATTTTTCCTTATATATCTCCGGATAAATAAGACCTCTTTCTTAAAACTTTCTATTTCCCACGGCACATACGAAGCGTGCGTTTTCTTCGCTCTCTTCCAAGAACGCAGCAACGCAAACACACCGCCACCACACCACAGAGTGTAATAACAACAAACATACAATTTTTTTCACTCTCTCACCCTTTCTCACACGCCTCTATTCCCCCATAATCACAATCCCTCCCCAATTCAACAACCCTAAAAAAACTCTCTCTCTCTCTCTCTCTCTCTCTGTTTCAATCTCTTCTCCACAACTCAATCCTCACACACATAAAATACAAAAATATTTTGATACATAAATAGCAATCAATACGCCACCACTAATCACCACCTCTGTTTTTTTTCTCTGAATCTTTTAGGGTTTTTTTTTTTTTTGGTTGTCGGATCGAGCAGTTCTTATTTTGCCGCCTTTTCTACTTACTTGGAATTAGAATCACTCACACTTTGTGTTCGGTTTGAAACCCTAGCTTTCTTTATTTGGAAGTTCATCTTTTTTCCTGCTTTCTTTCCTTATTTATCTCTCTCTAAATATTTAGAGAGAGAAAGAGAGAGAGGGGGGATTTTGTTTTTGTTTTTTTTTTTTGAATTAATTTTGGGTAAATCTTTTTTCTAGGGTTTTGGGATTCTTCTAGGGTTTGATGTAATGCGGTTGAGTTTGTAGTCGGAGAGGGAACGAACTTTCTAATTTTCTTCAATGATGGATTTCTTGGTTATTTGAATTATGGGTTTTCTTGGAAAGAAGAGATGAGGGTCTTCCGGGTTTGTTCTTGTTTACGGCAATTCCATATTTTCTTGGAGATGGGGATGTAGAGAGAGATTCGCTTCCCAACTGCTTTTCTAGTTTGTATTCTCGGCTCCGTTTGATAATAGTGCAAAGTAAAGGATTGAAAACCTTGGTTGTAGAGTGATTGCACTGGGTTTTGAAGGGTTTTTTTGTTTGGTGTACAGTATTGGTTTTTGGTGGAATTCTTTTCTTGTTTTGGAAGGATTGGACACTTGGGAATTATCTCTCTTCTGGTGTTCTTGTGACAACTGAGTAGTGGGGATTCAAGAGTTATTTGAAAGATTCGAATTTCGGGTGAAGGTACAATTAGGGCAAGAGGGGAGGATTAATTGTGTGTACAGATAGTTATTTGACAATTTTGTTGAGAAATATTGACAAGGAAAGAAGAGTATATAGTATAGGTATGATCTTTGTTCCTTTCTGATCATGTTAGACTTTAGTTATGGAAAGAAGTGAGCCTGCATTGGTTCCAGAATGGTTGAAGAGTACTGGAAGTAGTAATAGTGGAAGTGGAAACGCGAACCACCACCATTCGGCGACATCCTCTTCCTCTCATTCAGGTACTGAACTGCTTTTATACCGGGCTCTCTTTAATTTTTGCCAATAATCATAAATTCCCGTGTATTAGTTTATGTTTACTTGTTTTTAGCTTGAGCAATTTGGTCCTTTTTTTTCGTTTTAGATAATTATACAACCACTCAATCGACGAGAAATAGATCTTCTGTGAGTATTGGTGAATATGATAGCCCTCGAACTCATACTCATTTGGAAAGGACGTCTTCGTCCTACTTTAATCGGAGTTCAAGCAGTAATGGTTCTATGATGCATGAAAAGGAGTCTGGTGGCTATACACGGTCTTATAGTAGTTCTGGTAGGAGCCACCGTGACAGGGATTGCGATAAGGACCTCCTTTATTTTAGCAACAAAGAGAGGTCTGTCCCGGATGACGATAGGAACCACAGTCTGTCCTCTCCATTGGGCGTGTCTGCTAATGCCTTTACAAATGATAAGGACCCATTAAGGCGTTCAAGGTCGTTGATATCAGGGAAGCGGGGGGACGGGTGGTCTAGACGTTTAGCAGTTGATGTTAATAGTAGCAACAACAAGAGCAACAATAGTTATTCAGCTGTTGGGGGCAGTATCAATGGCAGCATAAAGACTGTGTTTGAAAAGGATTTCCCTTCTCTTGGAGCTGAAGAAAGACAAGGAGCCTCGGAAATACCAAGATTCTCATCCCCTGGCTTGAGTTCTGCAGCTCAGTGCTTGCCTACAGGTTCGTCAGCTGTGATTGGGGGGGATGGCTGGACCTCAGCATTGGCAGAGGTACCTGTCATTATTGGGAACAATATCATGGGGAGTTCTTCTGCTCAGCAAACTTCTTCTGCAACAGTGGCTCCTACCACAACAGGTGGTCTCAATATGGCTGAAACATTGGCACAAGCTCCTGCAAGGACTCGTACTGTTCCCCAGGTAAGCAAAGTAAAATACTTGTCTTTGTGATTTTATTTGGGAATTTCTCTGTTTCTCATGACATCTTTTATTGACTTTTTTTTCCCTGTAGTTATCTGTTGAGACTCAGAGGCTTGAGGAATTGGCCATCAAGCAGTCTAGGCAATTGATACCAATGACACCTTCGATGCCAAAAACCTCAGTAAGTGTGATTATTTTCCCTCTCTTTTATCTTTCTGAAAGCTGCCAATCATAACTTGATTATTTGTTAGCATTAGGAATAACTTGCACGACTCTGCTATATCATCTGTAGCTTTCTTGTTGGGTGTTGGTTCATCTTCATGCACTTCAAATTTCAAATTTATTAATAATACCTTGATGTAAGGAACTCAGATGTGAATTCAAAAGAATGTTAAGTGCGGTGAATATGTTAGAGGAAAGATGGCCTAGGAAGCTGACTAGCAAACAATTATGGAATTAGGACATGAATGTAGTTTCTTCTACGTATTTAAAATTTTTAAAAAAATATTCTTCAAATTCTTCATGGAGATACTAAGAGGAAAGGGGCTTCTAGGTCTTCTTTCATTTTATATCATAATTGTAGTTGCTGTTTAATGGGATACATGAATATCATCTTTTGACTTACATACATTTTTGGTTTCTCATAGAAAATACTTTCCAGATTAGAGAAAAATTTAGGATCATCCACATAGGCAATGTCTACCATGGAAAGTCTCGATTGTGACCCTTATGAGGTCCATTTATCCAAAAAAAGTGGTTTCATGCATCTCTTCATATTTTAGTGAATGAATCTTTTGCTATTAATTTTAGAAGTTCTCCAAAGTTGAGACAAGATGACATATATTCGCCTTACTTTTTCTTGTGATGGTTGATGTTATGAAAAGAATGATTGAGAGCCGTTCGAGTAGCAATGCTGAAAGGATTTTTTTAGTGCAATAAGTGGTTGAAATTTCTAGTTGGGAAAAATACTTAGCGGAGTTGAGTTGTATGTGGTTGGAAATTTCTTCAAATTCTGTTTATCCAAAATTATTACAGTTTATAATGGTCAACTATTAATTTATTAACAACTTCACAACAAAGCCAATGTTCAAAATTGCATGGGATTGAAACTTAGTTATTAGAGACTCAAATGTCTTAGTTGAGTTGAGTTGTATGTGGTTAAAATTTCTTTAAACTCAAAAGTCTTTTTCGCTCGCTCTGCAACCCAATCCCCCCCTCTCTTTCTCACTATCTCTCTCAAGAGGTAGAAGAAGTGGTGTTTACCCAATCCTCCCTATTCTCTCTCTCAGGAGGTAGAAGAAGTGGTGGTTAAGATGGGTGTTTGGGTGCAAGATACCTTCACTTCTTCCATTCTCGATGAGTGTTGCAGTTCAAGTCGAGTAAAAGGGAGGTTGATCTGTTTGGTTTGCCTTGCAGCTGTGTCGATTATGAACAACCAAACCCCCCTCCCTCCTATTTTCTCTTCTTTTTACTCTCTCTGTGATTCTGATGTAGGCCCCCTCTCCCATTTTCGCTTCTTTTCTTTCTCTCTTAAACCCTAACGTAGGTGCAACCCCCCGTTCCCACTCTCTCCTTTTTTCTCTCTCTCTCTCAAACCCTAGGACCAACCCAACCGACCCAAACGAACAATTGTTCTGTTGGGTTGGGCCTCTCCCAACTTAAGGTCGGGTGGCATCAGACCATATGTGATGCCACTCGACCTAGGTGGGTCAGCTGGGGTTTTGGGTTGAACCTGACCTGAATCTGACTCGCTTACAACTCTACATGTATGTGTTGGCAGTTGGCACTTCATGATGTTGACCTGGGCATAAGATATGTGTCTGATAATTTAGATTTTGGAAGATTGGTATATACATTCTCAAAAGAAAGAAGTAGAAACTAGAAAAATAAGATATTGACTAACGAGATAATTCACTTAAGTGGGGTTAAAAGAATAAAAAAATGGAATAAAGAAGATAGAATTTAAGCTTAGCACTGAACATAATCTTGTTCAAGTACCCAAATCCAAATATTTGGACACTTTTTAGCAATTCTATGTATAAGTTAACAAGTTTCACCTCTAGATTTGTACCTACATCCAATACCTACATTGAGTTTGGGTAACATAGATCCTCACCCATTTTTGGGTCATCTTCTAAATTCTAGAAAGAGAAAGGAAGATGGAGGTGGTGATTGAAATATTTATTTCTTTTCTTTTCTATTATGTTTTTTTGACAAGATAACTAAATCTATATTTCTGTGTATTCTGTTGAAAGTTAATTTACATGCATACAATTGAGGCAAGCGAGAGCTAGTTATGTCTCCCCATAAGACTTCCAACTCTTTTTGAATGGTACGATGGTCATTCATGATTATGTTAAACTCATGGTTAAAAAATTCTCCGAAATTCGATAAACTTCTACGAATTTTTTTCTTTTTTTTTTACCACCGATGTGCGAAGTGGATGTAAAATAAAAAATGCAAAAAATCGTCGAAATAATTCGATAAAATTCGAAAAATTTGACAAAATTTGATGAACTTCAATAAAATTTATATTTTTCAATTAAAAAATGCAAAAAGTCAACAAAATTTCGATAAAATTTAACAAAATTCTATGAAATTCAATAGAGAAGTAAAAAAATGTTATTTCATCAATAGAAAAAAAAATACCAATACAACTTCATCAACCGACATAGCAATTTAAATTTTAAAAAATAATTTAACAAACTAACAAATTATGTAGTTTATGAGATATGTTTTACCAAAAAGAGAAAAAAAGAAGCAAAATAAATAAATAAATAAAGTTGAAATAAGATAAAAACTTAAAAATAAATTAAAAGAGTTTTCAAAATCATCTTCTTTTAGTTAACTCTTATAAAATAAGATTAAAAAAATGCATTTAAATAATAAACCAATAAATTAAGCATAGTAGAATTCAAACTAGCAAAGTATATGGTCGAAAAGCAAGCCACCACAAAATTAAATATCAAAACAAAGAAAAAGAATTAAGACCAAAAGCCGCAATTTCAGATTCATCAACCCACTTAACAAGATAGATTTTGTTAGGTCACTTATTAGTATTTTCATGTAATAAAAGTGTCTATTTATATTAGTTTTTAGCTTATACTACAATAAATCTAGATATTTAAGCATATATGCAAAAATTCTCTAAACTTCTCTAATTTAGCGAATTTTTACAAAAATTCTCCATGTCGAATTAAACTTCTTTGAATTAATTCCAATTTTCAAGTGATCGAAGTTAAGTCGAAATTGAATTTTTGATCCTTGGCCATGGTTCAAAAATTCTCCGAAATTTGGCGAACTTTCACGAATTATTTCCCTTTTTTTTTACCACCGAAGTGCAAAGTGGATGTAAAACAAAAAATGCAAAAATTCAATAAACTTCTAGAAATTCGACAAAATTCGTTAAACTTCAATAAAATTTATATTTTTTAATTCAAAAATGCAAAAAATCGACAAAAAATTCGACAATAAAATTCAACAAAATTCGACGAAGAAGTAGAAAAATGGTATTTCATCCATAGAAAACAAAAAAATACCAATAATTATGTATTATTTTCAACTTCATCAACTAACATAGCAATATAAATTTTAAAAAATAATTTAACAAACTAGCAAATTATGTAGTTTATGAGATAGATTTTACCAAAAAGAGAAGAAAAGAAGCAATTAAATAAATAAATAAATAAAGTTGAAATAAGAGAAAAACTTAAAAATCAATTAAAAGAGTTCCAAAAGCCACATTCTTTTAGATAACTCTTATAAAACAAGATTAAAAAATAATACATTTAAATAATAAACTAATAAATTAAGCATGGTGGAATTCAAACTAGCAAAGTATATAGTCGAGAAGCAAGCCACCACAAAATTGAATATCAAAACAAAGAAAAAGAATTAAGACCAAAAGCCTTCATTTCAAATTCATCAACCCACTTAACAAGATTGATTTTGTTAGGTCACTTCTTGGTATTCTTATGTATTAAAAGTGTTTATTTATACTAGTTTTTAGCTTATACTGCAATAAATCTAGATATTTAAGCATATATGTAAAAATTCTCTAAACTTCTCTAATTTAGCGAGTTTTTACAAAATTTCTCCATGTTTAATTAAACTTCTCCGAATTAATTCTAATTTTCAAGTGACCGAAGTCAAGTCGAAATTGAATTTTTGATCCTTGATGTTACCTGAACTCGGGCATGGGTGTCGGATATGGGTACATATCTAGAGGTCCATCTTGTTCATTTTCAAATTTTGGGATACGGGGACTTGGCTATATTATATGTTGTTTTTTTCTTTCTTTTCTTCTTTTCACTCATTTATTGTCCGTTTTGTTCTCCCACTTAAGTGAATTTCACCTATTAGTTATTATCTTCTTTCATGCTTTATCTTCTTTTCATTGGAGAATCTACATAGTAATACTCTAAAATTTAAAGTTTCGGACACATATTCCATACCCATGTCGTATCATGAAGTGTGGGATACGGGTACATTGGGCTAAAGTAAAGGGTCCGGGTAACATAGCATAAAAGAAGCATGGAAAATATGACTTTATAGAAATAATGAAATTTAGAGTTCAACCCCAAAGCTTTACTAAGTTATTAGTGAAAGGACTTTGACCCTTTCTAAAAATTGTTGATCTATATACGAAATCTCTTGGCTTTGGAAATCAGATTATTTGTTCTTTTTTTTTTTTAAAGGAAGAGAATGTGCATTATAATGAAACGAAGGGCCTAAAACTAGCTTTACTTCTTTAAAGCTTAGATTTCATAGTGAAAAAATAAATGATAGTATAGAAACTTGGTCTTCTGAATGAATGAGAAACTTGCAAGTGCAATAGCTAGATAACCATGGGGCAGGTGCGATGGCTAAGAACTTGCCTTAGTAAGTGGGAGTCTATAGTTCAAATCCAACCTTACATGGGCCACTCTGTCTAGAGTTTTGGTGTGTGAGGGTACAATGGTTCTCACACATCTTGAGGATATAGTTTTTGGGGCTCTAAGTGGCCCAAATACTTTTGAGTTTTAAAAAAAAAATTGTAATGACTTGTTTTAGCATTGGTCGAATTAGTGTTGTCAAGGCCATGCCTAGGCCACACCAAGGTCATTTGCAAATAAATCGCCTAGGCCATACTTAAGACAAGCAACGAGGGTTTTTGAAATTTTTTAAAAGATTAAGCTAGTCAATATAAATATATAAAGCGCAAAGGTTCTATTTTCTTATGTGATTATATAGCTTCAACATTGGCATAACTTTCATTGTGTTATATTTATATTTCCATTATGCAAGTTTGATCTTTTTTCTTTTTCTTATTTTCTAATTCTGATTTTCTATTTTTATTATTGTTTTACTGCTACGAATATTTTTATTTTTATTTTTATCAAAACTTTTACAGACAATAAGACTCTTGAAATTGTTATACGAATGTTTTTCTGATTTTTAATTTGTGAACACAAGATTTAAGAATGTAAAATATAGTTAAATATTTTTTTTACACGAGATATTTATATATTATGGAGTTTTTATGTAATTATATATATAAGGTTTGTATGTGAAACACTAATTAATTATTTACTTAGGAGGCTATAAACAAATATTATTTGCAATGACTAGGCCTTGTCGATACATCACCTTGACTCCTTGACAACACTACAAATTCTCCTATGTTGATTACCAATTTGAGTCTTGCTCCCAGTACCTTTGAACCTATCAAGAAGAGTAATTAGTCAGCCATCTTAGCATCCAATAATTTAGAAGGTTTCCATTTATGTGGAAGTCCCATGGGACATGATTTTCTTTGGGTGTATCGAATGGAAAATTAAGGAGGAGATTTGCATTTACTTATTCCTAAAGAGAGAAATGATATAAAAGGAAGGAAATGACATGATGAATATTCATCGCAGCAAGCATCCTCGAAGAAATGTAGAATGGATTTGGCTCCAACCCTAAACCTTGAGGAATTCAAGAAGATAAGCTATAAACAAATGTGATAAACTTCCAAGGACTTGCAAGAATCTTTGTTAGAAGAGTTACTTGAGATTCCATGTATGCTCGCAATTACCTTGGCTCTTTGTTTTTTTTTACAAGAAAAAGATTTATTAATTTATAGCTTATGTTTGTACTACTTAAATGATATCAAGGACAAGGAGTCCTTGTTCTATGATGAAATACAATCCAAAATAGATCCCCAGCCCCTTAACCATTCACCCAGCCCAAAACCATTTGCAAGCTTGCTTGCACTGACCCATAGAGAAGCCAAGAAAAAAGAATTCTCCCAAACCCCTATCTCCTCTTTTTCTTGGTTATCAAGAGGCGTGTGTTCCTTCCTTCCATATTTTGACCAAATAACTGCAAACACTACCACCTTCCAATGATTCTTTGACCTTCAAGAACAAAGGCCAACTTGTGGAAAACCCCTAAAGTTCGTTTCATTTGGAAGTATCTCCCATTGTAAATCACTCTTCCAACACGCTTTTAGTGAATTCACAGTCTTGAAATAGATGGCAGATGGTTTCACTGTTTTGTTTACAAAGACAACACCAATTTGGCGAGATAGCCCACTTTCAAAATCTTCTCTGTAGCACATCTGCGCAATTCAACTTGCCGTGTAGAGCTGTCCGTTCTAAAATTTGGCTTTAGATGGCATGTGAGCTTTCCATATGAATTTGTGTGGGAAATGCGATATGGATTCTGGTGGAGAGTTCAAATGGTTGAAAAAGGTTTGAGAAGTGAAAAATTTGGAGTTAAAAAGGTCCAAACTACTTTATCACTCCCACCCGGTAACTGCACTCCTTCAAGGCACCCTAATAAAGATGCTAGCTACTTCTTGGGATTCCCTATCAGACAGACTTCTAATTAATGACAGGTTCCAAGACCTTCCTCCTTCTCTGTTATCACCTATGGAAGATGCAAAAGCGCTAATGGGTTGGTTTTGTTTGGTTGGAAGTCTATGCACAAGTGGAAAGAGGGTTTGAAAAGCTTTGTACCACACCAGATATCTTCCCAAAACCTAAAATTGTCACCACTACCGACTTTTAATCTAGTGAGGCTTGAGAAGATGGGGTACAATGAATGGATAAATTTCCTCTACATTGTCAATGCAGCAACTTCCTTTGTTTCCCACCATTAATATTTTTAATGACAAAGTAGGTTTGTAATGGAGTTTGGCACAAGATAATCAACACTCAAAGATTAAAAATCTCCAACCTTAGCTAGCAAAAGGCAAGAATTAAAAATCATAAAAGTTTCATAGAAAGAGTTTTTCTAGTCGGGATTTTGCATCCACATGACAAACTCAAACAGGCTATTTGTTTGCCATACATTAGAGGTAGGAACCAAAGTGAATCGATAAGAAGGTAGTTGACTAGAATAAGATTGCCAAAGTTGTCGTATGTTTTTGTTTATTTGTGGTTTTTGTAATGGTGCAACTATCTTCCTCCATGGTGGAAAAGCTCATGAAAACTTGTGGTTTTATGTCCTAAATCATTCTTGAAACATCTTTAAGTGTCCACCATTGTACTTGCTCTAGGGGTGTCTTTTATCTTAAAGGCTTCATTGTTTGAGAAGTGTCACCCTTTGTACTTCTACTTAAAATTCTACAATTCAAATCAGTCTTTAATTACATATCAAAATCTGTATACCTTGTGGCTTAAGGAGACCCGATTTAACCATAGTAAGCCCTTCAACAAATGTCATGGCTCCTATGTGCCCTGTTTTGATCTTGGCCCCATGGAGACAACATATACACATATTTTCTTCTTTATTTTTTTTTTCCAGTGTTACAACCACAATTAGAGATTTATTCTTCCTCTTTAACTCTCCCGAAAAAACTGTTTTTCCTCCCCTAACCTTAATAAATATATTCCAACATGAAAAATCATTAATTGACAGAATGCAGTCAACTGTATTAAACCTGATGTGATAAGTCTGTAACTCTAGTCTCTACCATATGTGTCACCTGGATTCTTGCAGATCTCAGCTTCCTTTACCACAACCATATCAGCCAGGGTACCGACCATCAGTTTTAATTACCTCCAAGGTCTTGATTATAGCCAATCTCTCACTCTGCTCTATTAGCCTGGAAAGCAATTCTCCTCCTTGAGCTAACTTCCTCATTGGTCTTCTCATGCTCTCTGTATAGCTAGAGTACTTTCTGATGTCACAATTTGACAATTATCAATTTAGTAGACTAGTAGCTACTTATGGCTCAATGTCTTTGTATGAGTTGCATTCAACAAAATTTATAGCAAAAAGGGCATAGCTAATACACTAGACTTTGAGGGTCTGGGGAAGAGTGATATACAGACATATCCTAAGTTTGTAGAGAGGCTGTTTTCAACGACATGCATGTAAATACTTTTAGTTTTAGCGTCTTTGTTAAATATTTGGTTTGCCTACTTTTTGTGCTGCTTTTTTGTTTTCCTAGGAACATCATATTGTTTGATCCAAAAGGGGGTTCCTGCATTCGATTATTTTTTCTGATGATACTGATCATCAAACTTCATTTTATCTATGATATTTACTTTCTGTACTGTTCTGCTCATTTGGCACTTTGCTGGGTAAACTGTGAAGGACTTGTTTTATTGCTATCTTGCAACACGATCACTTCAGCACTAATCATATGGAGTCAGATGTGACATCTTCATAACTTTCTCCATTATTATGGATAACTGAATTTAAATGATTGAAACAATCTGTTTTATGGTTGCTTGGTTTCATTCTCCCAGATAATTTCTTAGTATTCCCTCTAAGGTTTTGAGTTCTGCATTTCTTCCCTGTGTAGAGTTATGAAGTAACATCGCCTCATCCACATATAAGATGTTGCAAAAGATTTTTTCCTGAATATATTAGTTGTGCATCTAAGACCGCAAAGTGCATGGACTTTTGTCACATAAAAACAAGTAATTTCTTCACAATGTCAATTTCCTGTTGGCCGCTCTTTTTTTGTTTGTTAGTCACCAAATCAGATCTCCAGGGGATATAACATGGCTTTTTGGTATCATTGAATGTTAGTGAACAGTACTTACTAGTCTGCAAGATATTGAATCTTCCTGATCTTTTAAAAGTATATATTAATTATTGGAGTTGGCATTTGATTTTATCTTCTTTTATTTGTTTTTGTTTTATAAATGGCCGTGCATGATAAAAAGGTTGTTCTGCTGGTCGGAGGAGTTAATTTTTGGCTGTGTGATCTTTTACTCTGTTGAATTAATACTTGAGCTAGGAAAATAAATGGTGGTGAATAATCGCTGTCTGATTATTTCAGGTTCTGAATGCTGAGAAACCAAAATCCAAAGCAGGAATCAGAATGGAGACGAGTTCAACTTCCAAGATTGGGCACAGGAATTTATCAACTTCAAATCATTCCACTCTACAAGTGGGACATACCAGATCTGATGCGGCAAAGACAAACCATGTTGGAAAGCTTCTTGTCCTGAAGGCAGGGCGAGAGAAGAATGGCAGTTTGCCTTCTAACAAAAATAGCATGAGTCCAACAAAAGCTGGAGGAATGACAAATAACTCACTAGTGAATCCTTCAACACCCACATATGCATCTGTTAGAAGTCCAAACAACTCAAAGCTTAATGCTACTACTGAGCGCAAGACATCTGTTATCGCTATTAGTCATTCTTCCTCCATGGAGAAAAGGCCAACACTTTCACAAGTCCAAAGCCGTAATGATTTCTTTAATCTCATGAGGAAAAAAACTTCTACAAACCTTTCATCTGGTGCCCCAGATCCAAGCCCCATCTTGGAGCATTCTGGTGAACCAATCACCGAGGCTGTGGTTATACCTCAGGTCAGAGATGCCCGTCCATCAGAACCTTCATGTGTGGATTGGGCTACAAAAAATGGAGCTAACTTGGTTGCTAATGGTGATACATGTGAAGGTTGTCAGAGGTGTCCTAACAATGGAGACAAGTATTCAAATGCTATTGAAGTTGTGTATTCAGATGAGAGAGAGATAGCATTTCTTCGTTCACTTGGGTGGGAAGAAAATGCCGAAGAGGAAGGTCTTACAGAGGAAGAGATAAATGCTTTCTTTGAGGAGGTAAGAAATTGCAAAGCCCTCTGCAAAATTAGCCTGTCTTTTTCATTCAAATTATTTGGATACCCTGCTGTGACCCTAACTCCAACTTGCTCAATTTCGCAATGTGTTTGGTTGATTTTGCAGCATGTGCATTTGAGGTGTTCCTCAAAACCATGCCAAGTGATCCAAGAACAGAAGCTTAGGTCCCATGAGGGCAGTTTGGACGGCACTTCCTCCGGAGTGAGTTCATCAGAGCCAGAATCTGATGCCTGAAAACTACATTCTAGACGGCTCAAAGAGAGTTGATCGATCATTCTTATTTGAATGAATGCACAGGAGGTTCTTTTTGTTTTTTTTTTTACCCTTTGTTCCATTTTAGTTGATTGATATTGAGATCGACATGCTGGAGAAGTCGAGTTGTTTATCACGAGAGGGGGAGGGTTATTGATATCTTCTGCCTTCTAATCTGCTGAAAGTAAGTACAATAAGTTACTGGCAGCGCTTCAGTCTCCTCCTTGACTAAGCTGCACTGTGTTAAAGGTGGGGGAAACAGTTTAGGGTAGGATAAGAAGGTTATCTTCATCTCTAATGTAAGAAGAGAGGGAAATTGCACGGTTTGAGTAACGAGGGTCTTTGTTTTTTTTGGGTCGGGGGGAATCAATTGAGGGAAAGGCTTAATGATGTTTTGATCATTTAAGGAAAGAAGAAATTTTTTTTTCTCTCTTTTAAAGTTTTCTTATAGTTTGTTATATTTTCTTGGAAAATTTTTATTGATGAAATTATGGTATACGGAAAAATAGAATCCTCAGCACTCATTTCCTGGTTTAGAAAGTTGTATTTTCTTTAAATACCCATTTGTTTTGTCGTTCAGCAATTACTACACCTTGAACTAATTGAGAAAAGAAGTGCTGTTATTGTGTAATCACTGGCATTTCTTACAGTTTCTCTTATTACACATCTTCAACCTGGACATGTAAGCAGGTGATAACGTATGTGATATTTCTTCATGTAAGCAGGAGAATTTTCTGTAGTTCCACCAAGAAATAGAAATTTACCCTGACAAACGGATAACTATCGAATAACGTTGCATATGCAGTGAGAGCGAAAGAATCCAACTTGGGAAATCACTGTACTTTTGCTTGCAGAATCTTGAAATCACTGATTTCAGACTACCATACCACAAAGAAAAGGGAAAGAGAGAAATTGGCAAAACCTATAATCAGATTACCATTGCATTCTATAGTGTCAGATAATAACAAATAGGAAGGAAAAAAAAAATAAAAAAATTTGTCAGATTTTACTGGAGATGACACAATTCATTCACAAATAGATGTATAGTTGCACTAAACCACATCTGTAACAACTACACAATTCATTCACAAATAGTGATGGCAACATGAAAAATGACATTCTCGTCACTTTTAAGTTGTTGGTGTAAAATCTGACCAACACTAAGTAGGTGAACACGTGGAGGATATGATCTGATCTGGAGGTATGAACTCCTCAACTTTGGCGAGGGTTGATCAGCTAAATCTGAAAAGAAGATAGAAAGGAGTAAGGCTATCGTAAGGAACACCGGTGTGGTATCGGCCAAAGACCTTATGATGTCGAAGTTAGAGCTCTTATAAGACTATAGCAATAACTCTTTTAGAAAGTTGTTCGTACCTTATGAGGAGAGTTGTAGGTCTTATTTATAGAGGAGGTCTTCTGGCCGGAGTGGCTAATTGCCCAGTTGACATGATGCCACGTGTCGTCTCATTGTTGGTTGAGATGAGCTCATCCAGCTCATCTATTCCGAGTTGGTCTTAGAGATGGAATCTCATTTAGTCCTGGATGATCCCTATATTTCCTGGTTCATCTCGGAGTAAAATCTTATCTCATCTCAGATGATCCCTATTTTGTTGGTTTGTCTCAAAGGAGGAGTCTTATCCCGTCTCTATGTCGAAATCCGTGTTTAAAAGTACAACTACCTCGAATTCCTTGGGATATGACGTGCTAGGAAGGACTCCCTAATCTTCTTTATTTTGTCTGGAATGATCAGCTTGGATAGAGGCCGAGCTGTCAACCTTGAATAGAATAGCACTGAGCTCGGTTGGGCCGAGCTAGCGCTAAGATCGTATTTTTGGGTTTTTCGTAAATATCATCCCGCCAGGTCGGCTCGAACGGTTTTTCATGACTGAGTCAAATATGATTCGGCTGAGCTGATTTGGTGGTCGTATCATTTCGTGCGACTTTTACCTCGCCACCTCAGCTTATCTGGCTCTTCACGTGGCTTATGCTTTATATATCACTAGCTCAACTCTTCTGATGTCCAGGTCAACTCTTATCCGAGCTGATCGTCCAACATAAGTGTTTTAGGATAATAAGATGGGTCAGACTATTTTCATCCACCTTTTTTTATTTCGTCACCCACCTCATCTAAAAATTAAAAAAAAAAAAAATCTCATGTGATGTTACCAAAAAGGACAAATATTAAATCCCTTAAACCCCCTAAGCTCTCTCGTCACCCATCAATTTTTTACCTTAAACCCTTAAATCCTTCAACTTTTCAACACATCTCAATATTCAATATTATTATTTTCTTGTATTTTTCGAATCAAAAGCATACATTTTTACCATTTTCACCATTTTGAAGTGTTTTTTTTTCAAAAACATACCCAAAAATCAAAAGGAAATGGGGCAAAAATGAGTTTCGAAACCTAAAAAATCGTCCTCAGATTGGGTGTGTCCAATCCTGAGTGGGCGGACAAAATGAAGTCTATCCAACCCTAATAGGCCGAACATATCTCTTTTGTTCGACCTGTTAGGGTCAAACAAAAAAGAAAAATAAAAAATAAAAATAAAAAAATGCATTATCCGACCTAATAGGGTCGGACACACCTCTTTATGTCCGACTCTGGTGGGTCGGGCATTTACGATTCTGGCAAGCGAAATAAGTTTCTGGAACCCATTTTTGTCGCTACATTCCACTATTTTCATCCTTTTTTTTTTTGCAAAAAACATTTCAATCTAACAATGTAGTATTAAAATCAACTTAAAACATGTAAAAATTATTATTTACTTATCGATTTGTGATCAAATATTGTATTTAAATCACTTTGAGTTCGAGGCCTCCAAAACTTGAAATAATTCGATTTTTTTGCAAGATTTCGCAACGTTGTTGCTCACAAATCTTCTTAATATTGTTCTAACCCTTTGAATGATTAAAAAACTTGAAGAAATGGTAAATCAATGGTGAAGAAAAGAGAAGAAATGAGAGAGAAGGAAAATGGTTTAGGGCGTTGGGGTGAGAAATGTAGAATAGGAATTTAGGTGGGCGAAGAGAGAGAAAATGATTGACTTTAAATTTTCTTGTGGATTAAGAGACAGGAAAGGGCGAATGTAAATAGCCGGACCTAATAAGATTTGCATGCATATCAAAGGATTAGTTTGGTTTAGTACTCTAAAAGACCTAAAACTTTTAAAAAAAAATGTTATTTTAACTGTAAAAAATTATAACTATATTTATAATTATTCATGTATATCTATTAATTACATATTTTAAAATATATAAAATCTTAATATCTAATAAACATACACGTAGTTACACATATTTTTGCACACAGTCAACCATTTATTGTGTCTTTTCTTTATCAAGAAGAAAATGGCTGTGACATTGAAACATTAAGTTGAAACTAAAGATAGGCGTATCCTTCTCCATTTCCAAAACCCTAAGCAGCAAACTAAAAAAGAAAAAAAAAAAAAAAAAAAAAAAGAAATTCAGATTTTGCTTTGCTTCCCAAGTGCTCCAGATTTTCTTGCAGCTATTATTGCCATCTGGGTTTCTTCCTCCTTCAAAGCATCTTCAATAATCATACAGAAGGTATATACTGATTTTTTAACAGCTCCTCTTCTTCTTATGTTTTCATTGTTTTTGGTTCTGTTTTTGAAGTTATTGTGTTCTTGGGTTTTCTACAATTTCATCATAGGAAATGAATTCATGGTGGTCAAAAGATGATGGGGAAGATAGGGAATTTCCAAAAGAGAAAGCTATAGTAAATAAGAAAGGATCAAAAGAAGAACAGTATTTCATCAAGAATGGGGGTTGTTTATTAGAAGAACAGATCAGAATCTGTAACCTAAACTATAATCCCATTAAGATTTTTTCCAAAGAGGAGCTAAGAAAGGCTACTAAAAACTACAGCCAAGACCAGATTTTTCATATAGAGGGTCCCTATGATTTGTACAAGGGAACATATGAAGACACAAGTATTTCAGTTAAGAAGTTCAAAAAAAATCTCATTAGCTTTGAAAATAACATAAATGAGATTGTGATTGCTTCACAAATGAGCAGTCACAAGAATGTTTTGAGGCTACTGGGTTGCTGTTTAGAGACAAAATCTCCCATTTTAGTTTATGAATTTGCAGGGAAAGGAGCTCTCAAAAATCATATACTTATGAATAGTAAAGGGCAAAGCTCTTCTGGGCTTTCATGGGATCAAAAGTTAAAAATTGCAATTGAAATTGCAGATGTTGTTACATATATACAGATTGCCAAATCAAGACCCATTATTCATAGAGGCATCAAATCTTATAATATCTTCATGGATGATAATTTTGTTCCCAAATTGCCTGGATTCACATTTTCTTTACCAATTCCATTCGGCGAAACACATGTAGAAGCACCAGTTGTAGGAACTTTTGGGCATATAGATCCTGAAGCGGCAACTAGTGGGAGATTTACAGTTAAAAGTGATGTTTATGGATTTGGAGCAATTTTGATTGAGATTTTAACCGGAAAGTCTTTTACGGATATACTGAAAGAAGAGAAAAACTCTGATCATTCTGGGGGTTTGGGTTATTATCATAATAATGTTTCTACATTTGAGGTTATTGAAAAATATTTGAAGGGTAGTAGCATTTTGAGAGAAGGAAATAGAGATCAATTAATGGCATGTGGAGAGCTTGCACTAAGATGCCTAAGAGAAAACCCTGAAGAAAGGCCCACGATGAAAGAAGTGGCGCTAGAGCTCAGGCGGATCAGAAAACTGCGACCTTTCTCACTCTGCAATACACAAAAAGAAAGAGCGCAGCAACAAGTATGAGCAAATCAATATTTTTGTTTAATTTTGAAAACTGAATTTGGGTTCTAATAGATTTGTTTGTATTTAGTGTTTATATCATTGTTTTTCACAATAATTAGGATGCAAATGCTAATAGATTTTACTTGATTTGAAACAAGGACTTTGGTTATAATGAATATGCTTCCTCGCTCTCTCTCTCTTTCATTGTGATAATTTAATTTTATACTTTTAGTATCAGTAGTGAATTTTTAGATTGTGTGGCCGCCTCTTGTATTGGGAAGCAGAATTTCCACTTGTTTCATACCCAATTGAAGGAAAACAAAAATAAAATTTTCTTCATCCAGTTAATTCAGAGAAAAATGAAAATGTCATTGATATATGCAAAAGTTGAAGCAATTAACTAATATTATTTTGTTGTTGCATGCCATCATCAACAACAGAAAGCTAAATCATTCAAAACTAGTTGGAGTTGGGAGCTACATAAATCTTGTTCTGCCATGTTGATTCTTATTGGAGATTGGAGGAAGAACACATAAGAAAGATGGACAATTGAACAAATACAATACTCTGCCAGTTGTTTTGATAATTCACCATAGCAAATTTCTAGAGCCCTTTCTTCTCTTTTCACCACTAGAAACAAATCACAGAAACAAGATTTTTTTTTGTTTTTTGAGGTCAGCGGGTATCGGGGACTTAGTCCCCCCTAATCCCTTTGGAGCACGACCACAACACTCAAGGATGCTATTGGTCAACAAATGGTGGGAGGTGACTCGAACTCGAAACCTTCAGGGAAGGTACATTTGCACCCAACCACTAAACCAACCCACCGTTGGTTATACAAAAGCAAGAGTTAAGCACTTTCAGTCTGCAAGAATTATTATAATATGTGAATGTTAATTCTCACGAGTAGAAGGTAAGATTTTTATACAACAGTAGAAACTTGTTATCTAGTTGAATGGTTTTCTTCTTTATTCAGATTAGTTTCTGTTCTCTTTTAGAAACTTTTGGCGTTCTTCAGGTAGAATGAGAAAGCATTCATGTTGTTCAAGAGAAGAAATTAGAGGCAGAAATAGAAGAAATTTTCCCTTGGAATGGAGTATAGTATGAAGAAAGGAAAGTTTCACTCAAGAAACTCAATAAAAGACATAATTCCCATTGAATATAACATAAGCGAGGTTGTCTTTTCATCACAAATGAGTGAGTACAAGAATGCTTTGAAGTTCTTACGCTGCTGCGTAGTAACAAAATCGCCTACACTAGAATATGACTTTGCAGGTAAAACAACTACCCTTAAAGATTAATATCCTTAAAAGAAAGAAGAGCAGAACCTTTTTGGGTTCAAAAGGGAGGACAAATTAAGAATTGCAACTGAGATTGCAGATGTAATTGCATGTATGCACATTGCCAAATTGCATGGTTTTTCACTTTCCCCTTACCAATTCCCTTCGAGAAAAACACAACTAGAAGTAAAATATGTAGGCATTTTTTGGTATATAGATTCTGAATCAGAAGTTACTGAGATATTTACAGTTTGGAGCTGTTATATTGCTTGCGAATTTAACTTAAGAGCATGCCACTGAAATACTGAAACCTTATGTTTGCTATTCTGATCTTGTAGCTTACAAGGAGCATCATGTGATAAAGGAAGTATCCGAAGTGCTCAGGAGGAATAGAATTTTAATCGTTTTCTTTTCTACAATAAAGTGAACTTGGATTGTAGCAATTTTCTTTGAGATAGGTTTTTTCTCCTCTTTGTTTCTCATGTAATAGGGATGATAGAGATGGTAAAACCATACTGAATTTCTAGGAGCTCTAGTAATTGCAGTTAATGATTCATATAGCTCTATCCTTGTATGTCATATTCTTCTTTGTTGGGATAAACACCGAAACCCTCCAATATCACATATTAAATAAAGAAAAGAACAATAGAGATCAATACCCACAATTCAAAGATATACGTGGAAAAACTCTAAAATCAAAAAAAAAAAAAACAACGGGCAAAAAATAATTCACTATCAATATAATAAGTACCTCAGAGGAATTAAACACCTCAAGTACTTCTACACTAGATAGTACATAGATCTGGGACTTTGGTAAAGATGAATAACAGAAAGAGAATACTCAAGAGAAAACTAGAACTTCAACCGCGTCACCCGCACAAGTTCTAAATTCTACACTCTTTCGCAAAGCTTCTAAGGACCAAACTTCACATTCTTCTAGATCTCACTCACTAGTTGGGATGATCAATAAACAATGAGAGACCTCTTATATATGATTTTCTAACTACAATATTTAGAAACTTTGTGACCAACAAAGATTCTTCATTCTACACTAACACGGTTTCCTTATTTAAATATAACTAGATCATAAAATACTTATCCATATTTAAAAAGTCCTAATTACTTTCTAAATACATGTTTTATGTTTTAAAACAACAAGGAATTCATGTTTGAACCAAAAGTCAACATTCTTCTTCTTCTCCCATATTTCAATCTGTTCGTTTTAGAAAGTAAGCTTGAGTTCCAATAGAAATTCCTACATAATCTTGGCACTGATTTTGTTGTTTCTATCAAGATGTTGAATGAAACAATAAGGCAATTTGTTTAGTTGGTGCTAGTTAGGAAAATGTCAAGAAGAGAATGGTACTATATCTCATGTTCTATCCCCTGATCTGGCCCCAATGGAATATATTCAGGTAGAAAACCCACCCTCCAATCTCCATCACCATGCATGTCTTTTTCAGTATTGAAGATAGAAAGAGAAAAAGATGCTTCAATTCTTACAGCAACTTCAGTGTTTCACAATCTCTCTACAGTCCCAAATTCTTCTTTTAGTTTTAAGATAAGAGTAAATATGGTGTGTAGTGGGGAATTAAGATAGTGTGTCCAAAAGCTTTTTGAATTCAAAGAAGGCAGAAAGCAAAAAATATAAAAGGAAAAAAGAAAGAAACAAAGAGGATCAAGAAGCAAAATCCTTCCAACCATTAAGAAAAAGGATTGTGCAAAAGCTAATTAATGCACAATCCCACCTTCCCAAAGTAAATAGATAAAGGGGCATGTTTGATAAAAGTGAGACAATTGAACTTTTTTGACAAATATGCCATTGTTTAATTTGTGATTTTTTTTTAGAAGAAATAAGTATATTCTTGGAAAATTCGAGTCATGCAGGACTGACTAATAATACTCACATCAATAAGACTCAATCCAACAACCCTTCAAAGTTGGCTCCCTCTGGAGTCTTGTCTAAAACTTTCGACCCCGAGTAATAGATTAGCCGCTTGAACCATCTAACTAATGCCTTGTTGGGGTGATTTTTTTTTTTCCATAAGTCCTAATTGTTTTTTGTTTTTAAATTTTAAAATATAATTTAAGTGATGTAAAAGTAATAGAATATTTTAACAATCTAACTTTTTTTCGTATTGTTCTCCACTTTTTTTTTCTACTTTTTAAGATTAAATTGTTATTTTTTTGCCTTCTTTAGCGTAACATTTTTATCTTAATGTTTTTTCAACAAAAAATAATAATACAAAAGAAATTACAAAATTATGTTCATGAATATAGTAGAAATCATGTGTAATGGCATGATGATCACACGCACATTAGTTTCTAAATGAAGTAAATTTTAAAGAAATGGCTCTTATCTTTGTCTCTGTTAACTATTGACTACTTCAATACCTTTAGAATTATCTTGAATAATGTCATGAAAAATGAATAGGGATGTAAGGCTGGTGTTTCTGCCACAAGTCTTTTGGTGGGCCTTGATAACTAAAATTTCTTTTACTATACAATATTCAATAAATCTCCACCTTAGACTAAAATTTACATATTCATCGTGATCACATATCACACGATTTATTTTAAATCACCTATCATATACAATTCATATCTAACTATCGTTATCATCTTATGTGTTTTACCTTAACATTAGTATCATGTCTCAATTGAACTATCAGCTCTATATATCTTGTGTGAGACTATTAGTTCAATTTATATATATCCAATAATTTTTACCTTCAATCTATATCTCCCTTATATCATCACATCAACTTAATGTGTCAATGTATATTATAATAAGGTGACGTAGTTTGAGTTCTAGTTATTATCATTTTTCATTACCGGGTTCCTTATTTCAACAATAAATTATAGCTTACTTGATTGAAAATGATTAAATGATTACAATTAAAATTATAAAATCTCAACAGTTTTAGCTTGCACCATTAACAGAAGGTGTTAGAGAGATAACTCTACTAATTAGAGTAATTTCCTCGTGATGGTTGATATATCAACTTTACCTTGCTTACTATATATATATATATATCCACATAATCTCAAAAAAATAATCTTAACTAATATATAATAGCACAGTTTTGAATATAAGTAAGATTAAGGCATAAGTCGCGAGTTCAATTATGAATATGTTCTTTTGTTTGTTTTTTTTTTTTTTTTTCTTTTGTGCTCCTTTTAAACTGGTGCAACAAAAGCACTTTTATTATAGTTTGGTGAAAAGCAGGGAAAGGCAGCTAAGGGAAGACCGAAACGACATGCTTTCGCGTGCAACACGTGTCACGAAGTGACTGGACAATCGCGCATGAAGCTCACGTCCACCTCCTTACCCCACCACCTCAACGTCAAACACGTGTCCCACGTTATCCCAAGGGACGTATCTTTGGTAGGTACCACAACTACCAACCAATAAAAGCGCCAAAAAATCCCATACGTGATACGTGTTCTGAGAAATGTGGTGGCCCACACTTACACACTAAGAAATTAAAATACACACGGTTGTACAGGAAAATAAATTAATGGTATTATTATAACAAGGTTGGGTGCAACGGTCGAATTTGATGGTGATAGTTTCAGGCCCAATCCAGCAATGTTCCAGTTAGGTTACGTGACAGTACTAAAGCTCTGTGGGTCCCAGGCTTTCCTCTTCTCCGGCCTTCTGGAAGAAAAAACATTTCTTTTATATATATATATATATATATATGTATGTTTATTAATTTATTTCAACCTACATGAAATTTTAGTTTTGAAGATAATATTGATTGACATTTAAAATATATTCAAACGCTAATTATAGTTTTTCATTAACTAATGTTACTTCTCTTTAATGTAAGTTATAGTTATATAAAAGTTCTTAAATGCTAATTATGGAATTCATAAATAAAAAATGTTAGAGTAACGCAATCTTTTATTTTGTTTTTAACGTTAGATTATGTGACAGTGTGATGTAATCACCGATAATTATAATTTTTTTTTATGTTATATGTAAATAATATCACATGAGCACGAGCTGAGAATTGCGTTGAGAAATAGAGTTGCTCTAATATTATTCTTTCTAAATATATACGTCACGTCTTATATCACTATTAATTTATTGTTATTAAAAAAAAGTTACAAACTATATATGGCAAGTAAAGTTTGATAGCATTAACATATAATTTAGAATTCAAAAAATAAAATAAAAAAATGAACATATAATTTAAATACAACTTAATTTAACCTAGTTTTTTTTAAATAACTCAATGGGTTAGCTATATATATAAATTTGGTTTTGCTCTACAATATAGGTTTCATTTCTATAAAAAAAAAAAAAAAAAAAAAACAATCCATCATCAATGATATAGTTGCATTGCTATTGTCAATCCCATATCAATGAGATTGTTGAAATCGTAATTGGGGTACTTTTTGGATAAATTTCTAATCTCTAGTAAAATCAAGGGTGTAGGGACATGTGATGTACGGATAAAGGTTGACAGTAAGGAGTAGGTGATCGGAGAATTAATTACGAAGGAGAAGCAGAAAATGAAGACAAGAAAAGGAAAGGGTAGTTATCTCATGTCATGTCATATCATGTTATGTTATGTTATGTTATGCCATGCCACCAACACCACCCACTCCTTCGTGCACTTCCCTTTCTGACATGTTCTCTTCTTCTTCTTCTTCTTCTTCTTCTTTTATTTCCATTTATTAATTTTATTTTTACTTTTATTTTATATATTTTCCATTTACACCAACTACCATGGCCCTTTATCCTATCCAACTGCTGCCATTATTACCAACCCACCTTTAATCACCACTCTTCCCCGTGGGCCCTTAAATTAAGAAGTAACCATGCATGGTTTTTATTTTTATTTTATTTATTTTTTATAATAGAATTAGTTAGTTATATCACCCACGTCATTACTAGACTACATTCTCGAAAAAGTATTAAGTCTAATTCCCGAGCCTTTAAGCCCTTTCACTCTTTAGATTGAAACAGTAACAAAAGTTAAACTTAAAACTTTAAGTTTTAAAGTCACCTATTTACGGACTGCACCAAATATATAATCATATCTTAGATTATTTTTAAAAATAGTTATTCAGTATCAAGCCTATTCCTGTTTTTTTATTCTTCTTCGCCTTTAAGTGAAATAGTGACAATAGTTAAATCTGAAACTTTTGAGTTTCAAAGTCATCTTTTACCGACAGACGCACCAAATATATAATTATATCTGAGACTATCTTAAGAAATAGGTGTTGTTTCATAATTTTAGATTTTGAATTCAATTTTTTTTAAAAAAAATTAAAAAGTAAGTAATACATAATTTTTCTTTTCTTTTTATTCTTGAAATTTTAACAAATTAGGGTCAAGATCAAGGGACCCATTTGATTTTGACCAGTAAAGCTATAGATCATGGCTTGGAATATATGACAATTTCCCTAAAATAAAAGGAAAATATGACATTTTATGATGTACCTAATTTTTTATAATATAGTAACCTTCATGTGCTATATCTATAGAACTGTTAAACTACCCATACCTTTCATCTATATAGGCCAAAATGATGATGTTTAATTTGTTTGTTTTTTTTTGCCTAACTTTGTTAACTAACTAACTCAAATAAATGTCTAATCCTTAATATATATATATGTAAGAGAAGAAGATGCATACAATATTATAAAATTTTGAACCATCACAATTAGCACATGTTAGTTAAACAAACAAGAAACCAACACCTATCTATCTTTCATATTAATTAGTTTGAGTTCATACACATTGAATGTAATTACAATATCCATTAGTAGACAGAGACTTAAGTTTCAATTTTCAATTAATTAGTCAAATTATTAATCAATAATTTATTTCTCTAATTTTAAATGGCTATATAGGTAGTCATTAGTGTTAAAAACAAATTTGTAGACTTGCCCTAAATTTAATTAAGCACAAAATTTCAATGTTACTCTTCCTGTCATAATATAAATAAACACATCTTTTATAATAGATGAAGGGTTCACAACTATCATTCAAAAACACACACCTATTGATATTTAAGTTAAAGTAAATGCTAAAGTGACAATTATAATGATAAACATTAACTTATAACTTAAATTGAAGATAATGAGCTTGTCAAGAAAACTATTAGAAACAGCTTTACCAACTTAAAAGTTGTAGCTAATAAGTAAAGGGTCGGCCAATTATGTATATCAAGCGAAAATATGAATTTCAACACTCTCCTCACCCGTATGATGGTACATGGTGGATTAAATTTATAATAGAAAGAAAATTAAGACAAGGTTAATAAACAACCTCCATGATAACAAGACGGTTGCAATAACATATTTAAAACTGTTTGACCTAAAAGTTATAAGTCGTGACCCAACTAAATAAATCAAGCGAGGATTTTAACCGAGAAATTCTAACTATATAAAAAAAAAATGCTAAGAAGACTCAATTCTCAATAAATTTTTTAACCTTATATTATGTGACACTGTATGATGTAATTACATCTTGACAACTTTAAAAAAGTTGTTTCTCATATTGTATGAAAATATTGTCACATCAGCATGAGTTAGAAATTGAGTTGAAAAATGAAGTTGCTTTAGCATTACTCAAAAGAAAAAATACCATTATAAGTGTAATTATATCTTTATGTCCCATTACTGAATATTACTGTTTGAAAAATACTAATCTAACTATAAAAAAATGTTGTACTATATATATGTAAGCAGTACACATATATATATCTATTAAATTATTTATTACATACTTTTAAAATATATAAAATATTAATATTTAATTAACATTCATGTGTAAATGTATATGTAATTACAATGTTATTCTAACTTTTTAGTCAGAATAACTTTGTGCTTTAACCAAAACAATGAATAATTTTTTATTTTATTTTATTAGGAATAATTTATTGAAAGTGCAATATCAATATTTATAATGATTTCCGTTTTAAAGTTCATCGAATCTATCCTGCATGTGAAGTAAAACCGATGACACGTAATATAAGTGAATCAACAATAAGGCGAAGAAAAAGAAAGAGTTGGGTGGTGGTGGGTGACGTGGAGGGACGACATTTCACGTGGTCACGTGCCGAGAAGAGGATGGATGTGGATGAGATAGTTGTACGTAGCAGTGCATGGTCGGTTGGAGATAAACCCGTCCGACACAGAGCACACGCGGACGACACGACTCAGACTCACAAAGCAATGAATCAACACTAAACGGCCCCAAAAAGAAAGGACAGAGTAGGTAGGTAGGTGGTTAGGATAAGCAGAACGAAGATGGTGGGTCCCACGTCATTTACTGCTGCTAAAATGCACCTGGCGCGTACAATAGCCTAGCTCAAAGACAACCTGTAAGTCTCGTGCGGCGCATCTTTCCTCCTTTGATTTGCTCTGCTGGTTTTGCTGGGGTTGGGCTGGCCTCTCTATCTATCAACCAAACATTTTAATTAATTAATTAATAATGGCTTTATTGGTTGAGTTCACATGCCCAAATCTCATTTTCTCCCTAACTAACAAACTGCTTTTTCACATCCATTTGTTTTTTTTTAATTAATTTCCTAAGATCCTCTTACCTACCTCTAAACACATCTCACATGCTTTGCCCCACTTTCTTTTATCATATATGCATAGCAAAAATTATGACTCAGGGATAATATATATATTTTCCAAATATTTAAAGTAAATTTTCTTAATCTTCATTTTGGGGGAGGGGGGGTTGGTAGGATTAGGTGTTGGATTTGCATTTAAAATGGGATCTTGTGATCTATATTTAGAACTTAAAAAAGCTTTTTGAAAATAGGTTAATTTGAGAAATTTATTTATTTTTTTGACATAAAAGGAAATTAGGTGGTGGGAGTTTATGGATTTGATCATATGAAATCTTGTCTTCTCTATTTTTACCTTCCTCTAGACTTGGGGCATTTTTCTAATTCAAATTTTAAATGCTTTCTTAATTATATCATGTAAAATTAAAACCTTTGAATCATGTCTTTCTTAATATAATTTACAAAATTGAATTACTAATTATTCAAACTATTAGCTTTTAAGTAATCAAATTGCAAAATAATAGAGCCAGCTTTGGGGCTATGAATGAAGTCTCATTTATTTATTTGTTCCTCAATTGTAATTAGAGATTTTTCTAAACTGATTAGCAAAATAATTATAATCTAAAACCTTTTGATTATTAATTATTTTCAGATAAAAGAAATAAAGCTCTCCACTGATCATGAAAGTCACATTCTAAAGACTAACAAAATGCAGAAAAAAAAATAAAAATAGCGGGCTTTCAGAAATAAGAAAGAAAATACTCCCAAAAAATCTTAAATAAATTAAGGAAAAAAAAAAAAGACTTCTTCAATTCTTCTTCTATGTAAAAAATAATATATATTTTTCACTTGACATGAAAGGAGTAGATTACATAGAGACAAAGTGAAGATGAAGATGGGGGAGAGCAGTACTGTATCATAATCTAAGAATCCAAAGGTCTGTAATATCTATGAAAACCATCACTACAACTAACCATCGTTCTGTTCACCATTTTATCTTTGCACCCACAAGCTTCCTCGCTCTGAAACCCCAAGTGATAACACAAACATATAGATTGATGGTTTCTAATTGGTGCTTCTTGTTCTTCTTGTTGATGGGTTGGATCAAAAAACCGTTGAAATTGCTTTGATTCAGCAGTAGTAGAAGTAGTAGTAGTAGTGTAATTGCTTGAATCCTGCAACTGATCATGATGATGATGAGGTTGAAGAGGGAGACTAATTGAAAGATCCAAATTAAGTTCTGGGTAGTTCAATTCTTGCTGTTTTTGAATATTAAGATGATGATGAATATGGTGGTGGTGATCTTCCTCTGTAGTTCCACTGCCACTAGCGCTGTTACTATTAGCAGCTTCTTCAATTGATGAATTTGAATCAGGATTCTTCTTCTTATTGCTACTAGCATTCCAGATGTTGTTGTCGTTTTTGTCATTAATGGTGTTGATGGGTCTATGGGTTTGAGGATCAAGACCTCGGTTCAAGAGCTTCCTCTTAATGTGGGTGTTCCAGTAATTCTTGATCTCATTATCAGTTCTTCCTGGTAATCTCCCAGCAATCAAAGACCATCTATAATTAATTAAACAACCAAAAAAAAAAAGAAATTCAGAATTAGAGCAATAACACATCAAATTAATCATCAAATATGAATGAATTAAATTAAAAATTACTTGTTTCCGAGTAGGCTACGGAGTTTGATGATGAGTTCATCTTCTTCTTCAGTGAAATTCCCTCTTTTAAGATCCGGGCGAAGGTAATTTATCCATCTAAGTCTGCAACTCTTACCACACCGAAGCAATCCTACGCGTATATATATATATATACATCGTAATATACAGAATCAAAAAAAAAAATCAAAATCAAAATCAAGATGTGCCTATGATCATGAAGACCCGGAAAATAATGAAATTTAATGAAAATTAATAAATGGGCACCTGCAGCTTTAGGGAGAGATCTCCAGCAGCCTTCGCCATGAGCTCTGATGTAGTTGATGAGACGCTGGTCTTCTTCTTTGGTCCATGCCCCCTTGTTTGTGTGAGCTTTCTCACAGCAAGGTGACCTTCCCATCTAATCTCTACACACAACACTTGTACTTTCTTCTTCTACGACTACTACTACTTGTACTAGAAAAGTAGTAGTATTTCTAACAATATTAGTATACAATTCTTATTACAAACCAGCAGAAGAAGATTATAGTTGATGTGGTGGTGGTTCCGGTGGTGTCTCCGGTGGTGGTGCTATGGAGAGGAAAAGGAATTAGGAGGGTGTAGCAAGAGAAGAAGGTGAGAAGATATAAGGAATTGCTAGCCCAAGTGTGTGTTGTGTTGTGCCCAATTGACTCGATCCTTTTGACCGAGTTGGTGTGGGAACGACGAGTGGTTGCGAATGAAAGGGCTGGATTTGGTAGGTAGGCGTACTTCTCTCTCTCTCTCTCTCTCTCTCTCTCTCTCTCTCTCTACCTCTTTTTTTTTTTTTTTTTTTTTTTAAGGTTATCACATACTCCCTTGTTCTCTTTTACTTATCTAAACACCCTCCTTCTCTGCCTTCCACCTTGCATTTCTTAGCTTATAGAATAGCATTTGGGAGAACTTTTTCAATAAGTACTTCTAAAAATAAGTGTTTTTAGAGAAAAAGCTACTCACACTCACTTTTAAATGTAAAAAATTATTATTTTATATCGTAATTTACTTAAAAGTAAGTGTTATCAACTTTGTTTAGGAGAACTTTTTGAAAATAATTTTAGAGTAAAAATATTTTTAAAAATATTTGACAATATTTATTTTTAATAAAATTATAGTAAAAATATATATATTTTAACTTGACGATATTGAGAGACCAATTTTTTTTTTTTTGTAGAAACAGTTATCGAAAAAGCCATCAAATATCATTAAAAGTGAACATTTAAAAAAACTCTTCCACCCATGGTCAATGGGAAACGTGGCATGATGGGATTGGGTTTAGAATATTGAAGCCTAGAGTATGGGATCGTAGGAGAAGGGGTACTCCACCGACTCCATTTAAGCTACTAACTGCCACCCGGACCTCCTATTTGGGTGGTTGCTATCTTAATAACTCGTTGGACCCACACTCCCTTGTATAGAGTCTCTACAACCTAAAAACATCTCCTTGGTCATTGGTGTCAACCAATGGTTTTAAAAGAAAGATCACATGATTTTTTTTTTTTTGTTTTTTTTAAAATTTTTTTGTTCAATATCTTAAAGTTCATCCAACCTTCCAAATTTAATCATAATGTACCCTTCCCTTAATTAATTAAATGAAATGATTCTTATTGATCTATAATCACTTAATTTCAAATTTAGGGTTTTTACATCAATATCATATGATATCATTACAATGCTTAAAATAGTCAATCTTCCTAATATATAGTTAACATACATGGAATTTTATTTTTTTATTCAATGCCTCCTAATGGTCTATGGTCTATGCCCCCGTCTTCTCCACAAGTATATATATGTAAGTAAGTCAATCATATAATAAAATTATGAACTTTAATCTCATGTGTCATTATCAAAAAGTCGAACTTGTGATGATATTAGGGTTTTTTATAACAAAAAAAACAAAACAAAAAAAAAAATTGAGGTGGGGGTGGGAAGGATAAGCTTTGAGCTTCTAGAAGGAAATTAAATAGGTTGGCAACAAAACAACATAAAGGAGAATCGTTTAGTTTGGTGACCTACCAAAATGGTGGTGCCTTATCGTTTACCATTATCTCTCTATCTCTCTCTCTAGTGTATGTCAAGTTGCTCTTTAATTTGGTCCTTACATTTTTGCTATTCTCATTCCCTTTTCTTTGTTGTTTTGAATTTGAGCTTTTTAGTGTTTTTTTTGCTTTTTCTCCTTGAAATTCTTTTGACTAGAATATCAATCTTACATTGCTGTGGATGAAAGATTAGGTTCTTAGACCAGCTTCAAAAAGTCATGTCATATTCACAAAAAAAAAAAAAAAAATACTTATATATATCCTTAATTATATATATAATTCACAACAAAATTTTCAGTTCTCTATGAATTGTCATCTTATAATAAATAGGTGGTCACAAATTCAAGTCATAAAAACAACTTTTGACGATATGTTTAAGAGTAGTACTTTGACCCTTTTTTTAGTTAGGAAGACTTAATATAGGCAGCAGTTTTATGTACCAAGTTACCTTTTTATGTTAGCACGTAAATCATCGTGTTTGTTGATATGGTGAGTTTTTTAGTGGTTGTGGTGCTTTATTTTATGTGTAGTGCTGTTCACATACTTTTTCAAATATCTAATCCATTTTGCATATGTATTGCAACAACTAACAAGCAAGGTCGTTGAGAAAGTTGGTCCAAAATCAGGTGTTTCTTGCCTTAGGTTCTTTTAAAAAATCAAGGTCACAAGGTACCCTCTTTATGGTTGACCTAATGTAGTTCAAGTGGTCCATGAAAAGAGAAGAAAAGAAGATTAATAGATTTGAAAAAAAATATATGGTAGAAAAGGAGGAGCCATCTTGGAAATTATCAATTAGGATGCTATGGCAAGACATGTATGAAATTCATCTTAATTGGTTAACTCATGCAAGAGTTCAAGTCATTTAACAGGAAATTTCCTTGGTTACTTTGAATTATATATATATTGAGTATAAGAATGTATAATTGTGACTTAGATACAATTTTTTGTATCAAAAAGTCTGAAAATATTAAAAATTTGTTTGGTTAAAAAGATTTTAAAAATAATTTTTTACTTTTTGTTAAGAAAATAGGTTGTTTTCAAGTCTTTTTATTTTTAAATTGTATTTTTATTTTCTAATGGTAAAATCTCTCTCTCTCTCTCTTAAACAAAATATAAAACTAAAGAAAGAAAATGTTATCGATAGAGATTATATAATGGGACTGTCTTACTAAAAAATAAAAATAAAAAAATAAAAATGATAAGATGATCTCAAATTCTCAATCATTTGAAAGGATACTTTTGTTGAGACTTTTTCTTTTTTTGTAGGAAGGCAGAAAGTCTTCCGCCGCAGACGTAGAAGACTTTCGGATGGGACTAATAGTCTAATTGTTCCCATAAATGTGTCAATTTGAATGGAACCAAAAATTTTAAGATAAATGGTCCTACCTCACCTCCACTCCACTCCACTGCTTTCTCTCCAATAATTTAGTTTGGTGGAGTTCATATATCTACAATTATTAAAAGATATAAATTTACAATTATAGAATATGGATAAAATGATTTTCTTCTTCCTTTAAAAAAAAAAAAATTCACCAAAATTACATTGTACTTTCTAATGGTTATTTACGACCAATAAGTGATTGGTTCAGTCGAAGCAAGTTGAGTTTCAAAATCGTCCCTGTATAAAAGTTTTAAAGTTCAATTTTGGAGACAGGGCTCTTATTAGAAAAGGTCTATCATTTCACTTTTACCTTAAACGATGACTAATCTCGTACTAAAGGGTGTGAGGACGTCATGTGAAAAGAAAAAAAAAAAATTACCATTTGGAGGAAAGAAATTTTCCATATCCCAAATTTATTGTTATTTTACCTGTTTGACTTACGGGCAATATGAGCGTGTCATCCCATCTCCTGCCTCCTCTGCCCACCCTGCCCTCCCAGCCTCCCCTAAACCCAAAAAAAAAAAGAAAAATCTGATGGGAGATGCATTAATGAATGCTTTGAAGATTATTGGACTAAGATTGATTTTGTAGAGCTTTGGTTTCATCAGGTATAACAAAGATTTCTTCAAATTTTCATGGGTGTGCTTGGGATTGCTCTATCATGACTTGGAGGTAATGAATTTGAACATACAAATATTTTTTTTTTTTGCATTAATGTAAGGCTAAGACTACATGTATCATCCCTTGTCTTCTGCATTGGCTACACTATATGCAATTTTTTTTTTTCTCTTTTCTTCCTTTTTACGTTTTTAAATTTAATGTTTTTTTGCCAATTGCTACAGTTTGACACTATTTTCAATAAGATATAAAACTAAATTTTAATACTGATAAAACTATTGTAAATATATGTGCATATCAGTCTGATTTGATCAAATTAAACTTCTAAACCACATAATTAATCACTTTTTCATAAGTCAGCAGAACGTTCTCAACTGTCATCATTAACTGAAAGAAGAAGAAAAAGCTAAGGCAAACATAGAACACTAACTTAAGCATAGAGCCTTCTGACACAAAAAAAAAAAAAAAAAAAAAAAAGTTGCATAAAGCCTAGTTGGAAGTCTTATAAAACAAATCTTAAAACTCTTCACCAAAAAGTAATAGTAGAAGTTGGATTGGAAACTTCTTTTAAAATGCTTCATTGAGAAGAAGTCTTAAAACTCCTTTAAAGTAAGTTAGGAATGCAAAAAGACTACCACTTCTTTAAACTCCTTTAATTTTGTACAGGAACTCTACTTTAGTACATTTGAGGAGATCTCTCTCTCTTGTTTAAATGATATCACCACAGAAATCACTTGCACGGGCAATGGAAACGATCCATCAATCTCTGAACTCATCATCTTTTTCATCCAAATCCCATGAAGGGGGTGTGGGACTGCAGTTAGATCAATTGGGATAGAAATTCAAGTTCCTGGAAATTTTTGTGAACTTTTTCTTGCACCTAAATGTACTCTGGAGACATTCTTCTCAGGAAGATATCTTTACTATTCAGTACAAAAAAGAAAGTTTTTTTTTATGTCAACAAACTAAACTATGCAAGTATTGAACACTGTGCATCACATATGTATTCACCCAGTTGAGTATATGTATTTTTCACATTTCAAAGTCAGGTGGTGTAAGAAAAATAGAAAAAGAAAAAAAAGAAGAGGTAAGGTAATACCCAACAGAAGTATAAGCAGTTGGTAAGGCTGCAGCTTGTCTGGTGACGAGGAGCCCCACATCTGCATCTTTGCATCTTCCGTTCCAATGCTGGTACTTTAACATGGACAGTGATGAAGTATAATAAAACCTCACTCCTCATCCTCGGTCTCTTCATCGTCGTCAGTGTTTTCTGCATACCTCCATCTTTCCTCAACATCTTCACGATCCTCTTCGGTTTCTTCACTGTCTTCATCATCTTCCTCTTTGGGAGGCCATTGCGGTTTCATTAAATTCAAATTAGTAGGAGCAACATTTACACCTTTTCGCTGTGTGTTTTTAGGTGGTATTGTCTTCAGGACAGGTTGAGTCTTGGTTCGCTTAGGGTTCTTACCACTGCCACTTTTTGCACCATAAGCATCTTGGTCGCTTCCTTCGTCCATGTCATTATCAATTTCAGCAGCATGTTTGTCGTTCTCTTCTGCATTGTGACCAGGATGTTCTCTCCTTAAATGAAGGTTCAGCTTGTACTCATGTATGTAAGCTTTCTCACATCCTTCATAAGGGCAAGCATATGGACGATCAGAGGAAGCAGAGCCATAAGTCCCAGGAGTCTTTGGATTACTTGAAGGCGGCTTCTCTGAAGTAGGGGTGTGTTTCACCATATCCATTGCCGTGTGCTATGAAATTATTGTGGAAACATGTTAGATGAAACTTACTGTCAATATACTGGACTTGCGTTTTACCCTAAACGACACTTGCGTGTGCGTACCTAAAGAAATTAATTTTTTTTATCCTAAATGGGATTACAATGAGTTTATATAAACAAATTCATAGTTTTTACCCTCAATAGGACTTCTCTGTGTGCATCTAAACAAATTCATAATTTTAACCCTAAATGGGACGTGTGTTAATACAAACAAAAATCATAATTTTTACCCTAAACAGCACTTTCGCGAGCTTATATAAACATATTCATAGTTTTTAGCCTCAATGGGACTTCTATGTGTGTATCTAAACAGATTCATAATTTTAACCCTAAATAGGACCTTCGTGTGTTAATTAACAAACAAAAATCATAATTTTTACCCTAAACGGCACTTGCGTGTGCGTACCTAAACAAATTCAAAAATTTTACTCTAAATAGGATTACGAAGAGCTTATATGACAAATTCATAGTTTTTACCCTCAATGGGACTTCACTGTGTGTCTAAAAAAAGTAATAATTGTAACCCTAAATAGGACTTTCGTGTGCTAATACAAACAAAAATCATATTTTTTACCCTAAACGGCACATGCGTGTGCGTACCTAAATAAACTCAAAATTTTTATCCTAAATGGGATTACGATGAGCTTATATAAAAAAATTCATAGTTTTTACCCTTAATGGGACTTCTTTGAGTATATCTAAACAAATTCATAATTTTAATCCTAAATGAGACTTTCATGTGTTAATAGAAGCATAAATCATAATTTTTACCCTAAACGGCACTTGCATGTGTTCAAAATTTTTAACCTAAATTGGATTCCAATAAGCTTATATAAAGAAATTTATAGTTTTTTACCCTCAATGGGACTGCTCTCTGTGCATCTAAAAAAAATCATAATGTTAACCCCAAATAAGGCTTTTGTGTGCTAATACAAACAAATATCATAATTTTTACCCTAAACAGAACTTGCGAATGGGTACCTAAACAGATTCAAAAATTTTCCCCAAAATGGGATTACGATGAGCTTATATAAACAAAATCATAGCTTTTACCCTCAATGGGACTTCTCTGTGAGTATCTAAACAAAATCATAATTATAACCCTAAATAGGACTTCCGTGTGCTAATACAAATAAAAATCATAATTTTTACCCTAAATGCCACTTGAGTGTGCATACCAAAACAAATTACATTTTTTTAACCTAATTGGGATTACGACGAGCTTATATAAACAAATTCATAGTTTTTACCCTCAATGGAACTTCTCTATGTGTATCTAAATAGATTCATAATTTTAACCCTAAATAAAACTTTTATGTGCTAATATAAACAAAAATCGTAATTTTTACCCTAAATGGCACTTGCGTGTGCGTACCTAAATAAATTCAAAATTTTTATCCTAAATGGGATTACGATGAGCCTATATAAACAAATTCATAGTTTTTACCCTCAATGGGACATCTCTGTGTGTATCTAAACAAATTCATAATTTTAACCCTAAATGGGACTTTCTTGTGCTAATACAAACAAAAATCATAATTTTAACCCTAAACAGCACTTGCGTGTGCGTACTAAAACAAATTCAAAATTTTAACTCTAATTGGGATTACAATGAGCTTATATAAACAAATTCATAGTTTTTACCCTCAATGGGACTTTTCTCCGTGAATCTAAAAAAAATTCCTAATTTTAACCCTAAATGGGACTTTCGTGTTTAAATACAAACAAAAATCATAATTGTTACTCTAAACGGCACTTGCGTGTGCGTACCTAAATAAACTCAAATTTTTTATACTAAATGGGATTACGATGAGCTTATATAAACAAATTCATAGTTTTTACCCTCAATGCGACTTCTCTGAGTGTATCTAAACAAATTCATAATTTTAACCTTAAATGGGACTTTCGTGTGTTAATAGAAACAAAAATCATAATTTTTACCATAAACAGCACTTGCGTGTGCATACCTAATTAAATTCAAAATTTTTACCCTAAATTAGAATACAATGAGCTTATATAAACAAATTTATAATTTTTTACCCTCAATGGGAATTCTCTCTGTGCATCTAAAAAAATCATAATTTAAACCCTAAATGAGACTTTCATGTTCCAATGCAAACAAAAATCATAATTTTTACCCTAAACGGCACTTGCGTGTGCATACCTAAACAAATTAAAAAAATTTATCCTAAATGGAATTACGATGAGCTTATATAAACAAATTAAAAGTTTTTAGGCTCAGTGGGACTTCTTTGTGTGTATCCAAACAGATTCATAATTTTAACCTAAATAGGACTTTCGTATGCTAATACAAACAAAAATCATAATTTTTACCCTAAACAGCACTTGCATGTGCGTACCTAAACAAATTCAAAACTTTTACTCCAAATGGGATTACAATGAACTAATATAAACAAATTCATAGTTATTACCCTCAATGAGACTTCTCTGTCTGTATCTAAACAAATTCATAATTTTAACCCTAAATAAGACTTTTGTGTGCTAATACAAACAAAAATCATAATTTTTACCTTAAACGACACTTGCGTGGGCGTACCTAAATAAACTCAAAATTTTTATCCTAAATGGGATTACGATGAGCTTATATAAACAAATTCATAGTTATTACCCTCAATGGGACTTCTCAGAGTGTATATAAACAAATTCATAATTTTAACCCTAAATGGGACTTTTGTGTGTTAATAGAAAGAAAAATCTTAATTTTACCATAAACAGCACTTACATGTGCGTACCTAAACAAATTCAAAAATTTTATTCTAAATCAGATTAGGATGAGCTTATAGGAAAAAATTAATAGTTTTTACCCTCAATGGGACTTCTCTGTGTTTTATCCAAACAGATGCATAATTTTAACCCTAAATAGGAATTTGTGTGCTAATCCAAACAAAAATCATATTTTTTCCCTAAACATCACTTGCGTGTGCGTACCAAAATAAATTAAATTTTTTTATCCTAAATGAGATTACGATGAGAATTTATAAACAAATTCACAGTTCTTACCCTCAATGGGACATCTCTGTGTGTATCTAAACAAATTCATAATTTTTAACCCTAAATGGGACTTTCGTGTGCTAATACAAACAAATATCATAATTTTTACCCTAAACAGCACTTTTGTGTGCGTACCTGAACAAATTCAAAATTTTTACACTAAATGGGATTACGATTAGCATACATAAACAAATTCATAGTTTTTACCCTCAATGGGACTTCTCTGTGTGCATATGAACAAATTCATAATTTTAACCCTAAATGGGACTTTTGATTGCTAATACAAACAAAAATCATAATTTTTACCCTAAACGACATTTGCGTGTGCGTAACTAAACATAATCAAAACATTTACTCTAAATGGGATTACGATGACCTTATATAAAACTATTCATAGTTATTACCCTCAATGGGACTTCTCTGTGTGAATTTAAACAAATTAATATTTTTCACCCTAAATAAGATTTTCGTGTGCTAATACAAACAAAAATCATAATTTTTACCTTAAACGGCACTTGCATGTGCGTACCTAAATAAACTCAAAATTTTTATCCTAAATGGGATTACGATGAGCTTATCTAAACAAATTCATAGTTTTTACCCTCAATGGGACTTCTCAGTGTGTATATAAACAATTTCATAATTTTAACCCTAAATGGGACTTTTGTGTGTTAATAGAAAGAAAAATCAGAATTTTTACCCTAACAACACTTGCGTGAGCGTACCTAACCAAATTCGAAAATTTTACCCTAAATGGGAGTACAATAAGCATATATAGACAAATTTATAGTTTTTACCCTCAATGGGAGTTCTCACTGTGCATCTAAAAAATTCATAATTTTAACCCCAAATGAAACTTTTGTCTGCTAATACAATAAAAAATCATAATTTTTAACCTAAACGGCACTTGCGTGTGTACCTAAACAAATTCAAAATTTTTATCCAAAATGGGATTTCGATGAGCATGTCTAAACAAATTCATAGTTTTTACCCTCAATGGGACTTCTCAGTGTGTATATAAACAATTTCATAATTTTAACCCTAACAACACTTGCGTGTGCGTAGCTAACCAAATTCAAAATTTTACCCTAAATGGGAGTACGATAAGCATATATAGACAAATTTATAGTTTTTACCCTCAATGGGAGTTCTCTCTGTGCATCTAAAAAATTCATAATTTTAACCCCAAATGTGACTTTCATGTGCTACTACAATAAAAAATCATAATTTTTACCCTAAACGGCACTTGCGTGTGTGTACCTAAACAAATTCAAAATTTTTATCCTAAATGGGATTTCAATGAGCATGTATAAACAAATTCATAGTTTCTACCCTCAATGGGACTTCTTTGTGTGTATTTAAAAAATTCATAATTTTAACCCTAAATGGGACTTTCGTGTGCTAATACAAACAAAAATTATAATTTTTACCCTAAACAGCACTTGGGTGTGCGTACCTAAACAAATTAAAAAAATTTATCCTAAATGGGATTACGATGAGCTTATATAAAGCAATTAATAGTTTTTAGGCTTAGTGGGATTTCTCTGTGTGTATCTAAATAGATTCATAATTTTTACCGTAAATAGGACTTTCGCGTGCTAATACAAATAAAAATAATAAATTTTACCCTAAATGGCACTTGCGTGCAAGGTTCGAAACTTCGATTTCGCCTGACACTTCAACCTTTAAAAATCAGAATTAAGTCGGGGAAGTTTGAAAAGTCTTGGAGAATTATTGTAAAAATTCGCCAACTTAGAGAAGTTTAAAGAATTTCTATATAGATGTTAAAATATGCATAATTACTATTAGAAATGATGAAAACAAACATAAATAGATATTTTTCACATATAAAAGTATAAATATAATCGGTTGAAACATGTGTTTTTACATTAACATTGTTTAACGCACATCCAAGGATTGAAAATTTGATTTCAACTTGACTTCGGTCACTTGAAAATTAGAATTAATTTGGAGAAGTTTAATTTAACATGGAGAATTTTTGTAAAAATTTCCTAATTAGAGAAGTTCAGAGAATTTTTTTATATATGCTTAAATATATAGATTTATTATAGTATAAGCTAAAAAACTAATATAAATAAACACTTTTAATTCATAAAAATACCAATAAGTGACCTAACAAAATCAATCTTATTAAGTGGGTTGATGAATTTGAAATGGTGGCTTTTGGTCTTATTTATTTTCTTTGTTTTGATATTTAGTTTTTTGGTAGCAAGCTTCTCAACCATATACTTTGCTAGTTTGAATCCCACCATACTTAATTTATTAGTTTATTATTTAAATGTATTATTTTTTAATCTTGTTTTATAAGAGTTAACTAAAAGAAGATGGCTTTGAAAACTTTTTTAATTTATTTTTAAGTTTTTATCTTATTTCAACTTTATTTATTTATTTTTTTACTTCTTTTCTTCTCTTTTTGGTAAAGCATATCCCATAAACTACAAAATTTGTTAGCTTATTAAATTATTTTTTAAAATTTATATTGCTATGTTGGTTGATGAAGTTGAAAATAATACATAATTATTGATATTTTTTTGTTTTTATTAATGCAATAACATTTTTTTACTTTTTTGTCGAATTTTATCGAACTATTTTGGCGAATTTTTGTATTTTTTATTTTACATCCATTTCGCACTTCGATGGTAAAAAAAAAAAAGAAATAATTCGTAGAAGTTCGCCGAATTTCGGAGAATTTTTGAACCATGCTTGCGTGCGCATACCTAAATGGGATTACGGTGAGAATTTATAAACAAATTCACAGTTTTTACCCTCAATGGGACATCTCTGTGTGTATCTAAACAAATTCCTAATTTTAATCCTAAATGGGACTTTCGCGTGCTAATACAAATAAATATCAAAATTTTTACCCTAAACGGCACTTGCGTGTATACTAAATGGGATTACGATGAGCATACATAAACAAATTCATAGTTTTTACCCTCAATGGAACTTTTCTGTGTGCATATAAACAAATTTATAATTTTAACCTTAAATGGTACTTTCGTCAGCTAATAAAACAAAAATCATAATTTTTACCTTGAATGACACTTGCGTGTGTGTACCTAAACAAATTCAAAACTTTTACTCGAAATGGGATTACAATGAGCTTATATAAACAAATTCATAGTTATTACCCTCAATGGGACTTCTTTGTGTGTATCTAAACAAATTAAATTAATAATTTTAACTCTAAATAAGACTTTCGTGTGCTAATACAAACGAAAATTATAATTTTTACCTTACACGGCACTTACGTGTGCCTACCTAAATAAACTCAAAATTTTTATCCTAAATGGGATTACGATGAGCTTATATAAACAAATTTATAGTTTTTACCCTCAACGGGACTTCTCTCTGTGTATCTAAACAAATCAATAATTTTAACCCTAAATAAGACTTTCATGTGCTAATACAAACAAAAATCATAATTTTTACATTAAACGGCACTTGCATGTGCGTACCTAAGTAAACTCAAATTTTTTATTCTAAATGGGATTACGATGAGCTTATCTAAACAAATTTATAGTTTTCACCCTCAATGGGACTTCTCCCTATGCATCTAAAATATTCATAATTTTAACCATAAATGGAACTTTCGTGTGCTAATACAATCAAAAATCATAATTTTTATCCTAAACAACACTTGCGCGTGCGTACCTAAACAAATTCAAAATTTTTATCCTAAATGAGATTATGATGAGCTTATATAAAGCAATTAATAGTTTTTAGGCTAAGTGGGACTTCTCCATATGTATCTAAATAGATTCATAATTTTAACCGTAAATAGGACTTTCATGTGCTAATACAAACAAAAATCATAGTTTTTACCCTAAACGGAACTTACGTGTGGGTTCCTAAAATAATTCAAAAAACTTTCACTAAAGGGGATTACGATGAGCATAAATAAATTCATAGTTTTTTACCCTCAATGGGACTTCTCTCTGTGCATCTAAACAAATTCATAATTTTAACCCTAAATGGGACTTTCATGTGCTAATAAAAACAAAAATCATAATTTTTGCCCTAAACAACACCTACGTGTGCGTACCTAAACAAATTCATAATTTTTATCCTAAATGGGATTACGATGAGCTTATATAAAACAATTAATAGTTTTTAGGCTCAGTGGGATTTCTCTGTGTGTATCTAAATAGATTCATAATTTTAACCGTAAATAAGACTTTTGTGTGCTAATACAAATAAAAATCATAATTTTTACCCTAAACGGCACTTGCGTGCGCATACCTAAACAAATTATAAATTTTCACACTAAATGGGATTACGATAAGAATTTATATACAAATTCACAGTTTTAACCCTCAATGGGACATCTCTGTGTGTATCTAAACAAATTCCTAATTTTAACCCTAAATGGAACTTTCATGTGCTAATTCAAACAAAAATTATATTTTTTCCTTAAACGGCATTGGCGTGTGCGTACCTAAACAAATTCAAAACTTTTACTCTCAATGGAATTATGATGAGCTTATATATACAAATTTCTAATAATTACCCCAATGAGACTACTCTGTGTATCTAAACAAATTAATAATTTTATCCCTAAATAAGACTTTTGTGTGCTAATACAAACAAAAATCATAATTTTTACCTTAAACGGCACTTGCGTGTGCATACCTAAATAAAATCAAAAAATTTATCCTAAATGGGATTACGATGAGCTTATATAAACAAATTCATAGTTTTTACCCTAAATGGGACTTCTCAGTGTGGCTATAAACAAATTCATAATTTTAACCCTAAATGGGACTTTCGTGTGTTAATAGAAAGAAAAATCATAATTTTTACCCTAAATAGCACTTGCGTGTGCGTACCTAAATAAACTCAAAATTTTTATCCTAAATGGGATTACGATGAGCTTATATGAACAAATTCATAGTTTTTACCCTCAATGGGTCTTCTCTGTGTGTATCTAAACATATTCACAATGTTAACCTTAAATAGGACTTTTGTGTGCTAATACAAACAAAAATCATAATTTTTACCCTAAACGGAACTTGCGTGTGCCTAAATAAACTCAAAATTGTTTATCCTAAATAGGATCACGATGACCTTATATAAACAAATTCATAGTTTTTTCCCTCAATGGGACTTCTCTGTGTATATATAAACAAATTCATAATTTTAACCCTAAATAGGACTTTTGTGTGTTAATAGAAACAAAAATCATAATTTTTACCCTAAACGCCACTTGTGTGTGCGTACCTAAACAAATTAAAAATTTTATCTAAATGGGATTACGATGAGCTTATATAAACAAATTCATAGTTTTTAGCCTCAATATAACACTTCTCTGTGTGTATCTAAACAGATTCATAACTTTAACCCTAAATAGGACTTTTGTGTGCTAATACAAAAAAAATCATAATTTTTACCCTAAACTGTACTTGCGTGTGTGCGTACCTAAAGAAATTAATATTTTTCCACTAAATGGGATTACGATAAGCATATATAAACAAATTCATAGTTTTTACCCTCAATGAGACTTCTCTGTGTGTATATAAAAAATTCATAATTTTAACCCTAAATTGGATTTTCGTGTGCTAATACAAACAAAAATTATAATTTTTACCCTAAACGGCACTTGCGTGTGAGTACCTAAATAAATCCAAAATTTTTCTCCTAAATGGGATTACGATGAGTTTATATAAACAAATGCATAGTTTTGACCCTCAATGGGACTTCTCTATGTGTATATCTAAACAAATTCATAATTTTAACCCTTAATGGGACTTTTGGCATGCTAATACAAAACAAAAATCATAATTTTTACCTTAAACGGCACTTGCGTGAGCGTACCTAAACAAAATCAAAAATTTTACCATAAATGGGATTACGATAAGCATAAATAGACAAATTCATAGTTTTTACCCTCAATAGGACTTCTCCGTGTGTATCTAAAAAATTCATAATTTTAACCCTAAATAAGACTTTCGTGTGCTAATACAAACAAAAATCATAACTTTTACCCCAAACGGCACTTGTGTGTGCATACCTAAACAAATTCATAGTTTTTACCCTCAATGGGACTTCTTTGTATGTATCTAAACAGATTCATAATTTTAACCCTAAATAGCAACTTAAAACTCCCAAAAAACAATGTGTCCGCTAATTTGTACCATACTTGCATACATCTATCTATCTATATGTATGTATCTATGTATATACGCATATAACAGCTGCACCAAAAAGGGGGATAGATTAAACTAGGGGCTTTAATTCAAACATGCAGGCCGGCAGGTGAAACCCAAAGGAGGCACAATGGTAAGGTTGCTCAATTGCAATGGTGTCTGTAGCAACCCTTCTCCACACCCAGCAAGTGCAGGAACCACATACACCGCGTATACCTTATTATTATCATCACTATTATTATTATTTATGTAAGTGAAACCAAGTAAGAACTTAAGTCCTAAAAAAATGTTTGTCCTTCATTCGTCAAAAGACAGTGTGATGGATGTAAACTACAGATATGATGCACCCTTAAAAAAAATCTGTATTTTACTAAAACTCAATGTTCCCACCCTTCCTTATCTACCAAAATAGGAAACAGGTGAAAGAATAGTGAAATTGGAGAGGAGGTGGCACCAACCTTTTCATGATGAGTTTTGATGTGAGTTTTCAACTTGTACTCGTGTGCATATCTCTTTCCACAATCTGCATATGGGCAGATATGATAATTCTCTAGTGAATGAGTTCGCATATGAGCCCTTAAGTTGAAATCAAGGGAGAAAGCCTGCACAACATAGCTTGCAATATAGTATCCCAAGAGAATTAAAGGAAGCGGGAAAATAAATAAATAAATAAATAAAAACCTTGAAGTTCATAGCACGGTAGCAGTGATTTCAAGCAGCATCAATAATACTCTCTCAATGCATAAAACTTCCCAATTAATTCTGACTTCTAAGTTTCTCAAAGCTTGATTCATTCAATGACTTGAGTTCAAACTTTGCACACTCATTAATTCATTCAATGACTTGAGTTCAAACTTTGCACACTCATTAATTCATTAGTCACCAAGGGGATTTACACAGAAAGAAAAGGATAAATTAGTATCAAACAAAAAGAAAGCCATCATGCATTTATCGCTCCCTGCTTGTAGCTTATCAGCTCCTAAAAGCCAATCACAGCTTAAAAAATGAGTTATATACACCTTTTTATTCTGAGGCATTAGAAAACGTTATCATCAGGCTACTGGTTCATGGGATATGCATTACTGATTTTTATTATGAGAACAATAACAGTAAAAAGACAGCATTATTTATTTCTTCTTGTGTGGGGTAGTGAAAGCCAAGCTTTGATAGCAAATTTATTAACATCATTCCAATTGTCCCCAGTAGTTTCTATGCTCAATCAGGTCTATGAAATCAAGTTTAACTCTGCACTGTACAACACCCACAAGTCTGAAAACAAGTTCAAGGAAACTATAGCATAATATGAACAGCAGTTTCATTAACTTAATTAACAAATAAAACGCCCCTATGATCAAGCATTTGAAGATGAGTTGCAGAGTGTATTGTTAAAAGTCTTCATCCTCCATAAGCAATAGGTCATAAGATACTAATGCTCAAATAAGCAGTTCTTAAGCATACGTAATTTGTGGCATAAGAACGCAGGAGAAATAAAATGAATGGACTTTTCAGCTATTTTTTTAGCATAAAACACGATTACAATCGATGGAAACAAGTGGATATTTAGGTATCGGTGATCTACATCTAATGAACTCCATGTTAAAGACATCTAGAACTACCTGTAATTAGCATACCAGTTAGTACCCTTGGTTTTGGTGCCCGTTTCATAGCTTTTGACAATGGCTCCCATGAAGTAATGCAATAGCAGAAACTTACTCCAAAATGTTCATTTCATATTCTAATCAGTCTCTTCAAACGCATCCAAGTTAGTTGTGATCTGTCTCCAACAAAATCTAGGAACTCCGCATTGACAACAATGCTAAAATAAAGCCTTGGAGGTTACTATCCAGAAGCAGAGGCTCCTTGATCTTCAGCTCTCCCAAGTTTTCTTAAGGTATACTTGCAAGATTCAAAAAATTTATAGAATATTTCTAAGGTGACATGAGTGGTGCAGTTTTATCTTAGGATAGTGTTGATTTTTGTTTGCCCAAAATTCTCCAAGGGAAATCAATAATAATATTCATCAATATGTGGTGGCATTATTCTACCTTAGCTTTTAGGTAAAATGGTCATTTTGTTTATTCTTCAAGAAGAAATGCCACATTGCCACCATTATTAGTTTATAACAGTTTTGTCATGAATATTTACAGTTAATCACAGTCAAGGGGGGAGGGGGGCAAACAACTAGAAGCTACCACCAAATGGTAGTGAGAAAATAACCACTCTAGCAGAAAAGCAGACTCCATATAACAAAATAATCCAAACTATAACGAAGTCTAGATGGATAGAATGATCACCTTGCCACATCCCTCATGAGGACAGACAAAATCTCTTTCCCCTGTATGAGTAAGGAAGTGTCTTTTTAACTTAGAGCTATCCAAAAATTTCTGCAACAGAAATAGAGCAATAATATGTCAAAAAAGGCATAAAAATAGTTCTACAATAAACATACACGAGCAAACACAAGAGAATAAATCATAAAGAGGGACAAACAGATAACCAGAAAGAAATATAATAAGAATTTCTAAATAAGACAAAAATCACTTCCAAGCTGTCACGACCATTTATTGGGAGAAATGCCATTTTTCATATAATTGTAGTGAAAGGAAAAACCTACACAGGATTAAAGGAAACAAAAAAAATTTACACATTCCAAAGCTCTATTTTGTTATGATAGTGGAGTGAAGCATAGTTGACGGGGAAGAAATTGAAAAGAGTAAAGGAACAAGATACCTTTCCACAACCATCATAATGACAAACGTATTGTCTCTCTCCATGAATATGAGAATGCTTTCTCAATGCCCCAGCATCAATAAATGTTTTTCCACAACCTTCATAGCTGCAAAGGAAAAGAATTTCCGTAGTTGGTTCTGGTTCTGGCTCCACTGGCTCTGGTTCTTTTGACTTTTCTCTCAATGCCTTCAACATATCCTCTAAACAGGAATAATCAAGCTTATGATTTCGAATGAAGTCGTACAATAGAACTATAGAAGAGCAGATACAAGAACATTTTCACCAAGTTCATCCATGGAATGAGATTCCACTCTTATTTTGAATTATTAGAGATGATTCCACGAGAACTATATGTTAAGCTTTTCACTTATTGAAATTTCTAAACCAGAGAACAAAATCTCAAAATACAGTGTATGCAATATGATGAGAATAGTAGCTCAAGCTAATAAGCATCTTTGTCTTCAGCAACAAACTAAAAAACATTGGTACAGTCAAACCAATACTGTCAATTCCAAGTGAAATTTTCTGATGAACGCCGCCTATGATTTAAGAGAATATTTATGTACATTTATGCTCATTAATTTTAAGATAATATTTTCAGTGTTCAAATTTCAGCATGAAAGATGAAACACATAAAAGACTCAATCCATTTCTAAATAGTAACTAAGTCAGGCAAAAATATCATAAAATCAAGACAATTTATCTTACCAATAGCACAATATAATTTACAAAATCTGTCATTAATCACCAGATTGGACGCATCAGTTATTTATTCCTAGTGTATGGCATCTGTATGAACTATTAGCAAAAAGAAAAATTGTTCTAGCACCCAGGTGTCATGTTCCATAAACTTAGACTGTTTCTTAGGCAACCATTCAGAGCAATCCCTGATTCCCAAGTACTCCCAGAATGCAGAAACAATTTTGTTCTTCTATTGATCCCTCGTTAGTCATTAGCATAATTTAGTGTAATGTTGAACTTTCACTATTCTCTGCAATGAGTCAAGGGGGAGGATCTGTCTAGTTGAACCAAATGATAAAATTTTCCTGGTAGTTGTAGTTCACTATGCTCTCCACTTCGGTTACTCAGTGAAGGAAAGAAAAGTAAACTTCTTATTCAATACATCCATTTTATAATAACTGTATATCATTAAAATCAAGTGAAAGAACATCAAAAATAAGAAAAAATTGAACTAATGTTATATATATTTTGAGAACTTGAAGTGATTTGTCTTAATTGTTGTTAACTTCATCAAGAACTAATAGAGCACATATCACATGCCAAACTTTTCAAATTTTAGTTTTAGAATATTAAAAGCATAATAACAAACAAACATTTTTGGTATTATCGTGAGTTAAAGCTACCTCTCACCAGTTTTTTAGTTAACATAAGTTTCAATTAGAAAATTTGTCAAATGCTTTATAAATTAATAGGTTAGTATTCATATTATTGTTAATAAAATTAAATATGTATTACTAATGTGGGGCAATTCCAGAGGCAAAAGAGGGATAGAAAGGCTCTATATCAAAGGAACCCCCAAGAGACCCATGTGCTACCCCAAGGGCAAAAGTTTTCACTCTTTAAAAAAAAATTCAAAAAAAAAACTTAATTTTCTCTTGGATGAAAGATAAGTAATCCTTTAAATTTCAAAGAATAAGTTATAGTTTTCCAAAAACTATAATCATAAACTTAATTTTAAAAAAAAATTAATAGAAAAGTGAGGCTCAAGCCTTAAGGTGTATGCCTGAGAAGTAAGGCTCATAGTTAGGGTTTTGCACTGGTCATGTTTGGTTGGTTACCAAAAACCAACTTGTCAATGATACAATAATATTACCATCCAACCAATCCAACTTTTGGGTTTGCTATATTCATCAAACTCAAACTCACCATTTATTCATATTGTCTATAAATTTTCTTACAAAGCCTCAACAAAACTAGCTAAGAAATTAAGGGGGAAGGGTAGAAAAGAGAGTGGACAAGTGAAGATGAGGAGGGAGGGGGCGAGGGAGAGCTAGCCTTTCATGAGAAGGGAGGGCACCTCCCTCTCGTTCATCCCTCATGTTGACTAAAGGGAGGAGCCATCAGGGATGAAAAAAAGGAGGGCACCCCCACCTCTTTGTCTGTATGTTCGTTAAAACCTCCTATATATCTTCTCTTCGGGAGCCATGGCCTTGATTCACTTCATCAATATAATCCCAAAATTGTGTCCCAATAGGTTGGTCTAATACTATTTAGGGTTATAAAAACAAAAAAAGAGTAGTTTGATGCACGAAACTCCCGCCTACAGGGGTCCCAAAGAAAGGTTGGACACTTTGGGTCTATTTGTACGCAGCCTTACCCTACATCACAAGAGGTTGTTTTCACGACTTAAACTCGTGACCACCTAATCACATGGCAACAACTCTTATTGTTGTGCCAATCATGATTGTCAAAATCGTGAATCGGAAACGAATCATTCCAAGGCTTGATAAATTGAATTGGGATTCGGATCGGTAAATCGTAAGATTCACACAACAAATGTGAATTGTATATTTGTATATATTAAATACCCAAAAAGAGTTGTAAAGACATCAATGTTTTTTAGCAAATTAATGATTTAGGTCTATTCGCTATGATTCAGCTAGTGATTTAGCCTGATTCACTAACAATTTAGATCGATTCACCTACGAGCCGAATCACTTATGATTTACAAGTATAGCGATTCAACAATTCGCTAGGAATCGTTTTGGCGAGAATCGAACCGTAAATCGTATAATTCAGCAATTTGAATCATGATTCTAACTATTATGGCGCCAAGGTTCCCCTTCAACTTGGTGATAATTATATTTTCTTCTATTATAAGTTTTACCCAATTTTTTTTTTTCTCATTTCTTAGTAACATTGACGACATATTCTTTGAAGTTCTTATCTACAATTATTCTTACTCCATTCCCATTGCTATTCATATCTTTTATTTACTTTTCTCCTAATCATAGCATTCTTAGTTATTAAACCTATGCAATTTTCAATTTGGATCATACGATTCAAGTTGAATTGCACCGACAATGACTCAATTTTTAGAATAAATTGCAAAATCCCCAAAATCGTAATTTTTTAAAAATATTTTAAACTTTAACTCCTTTTAACTTCATGATAACCCAATGAGACAATTGAGATGAGCTTTCTAAAAGCTTATCTTTATCTCCATTGCCTATAGCTAAGAAAAAATCTTTAGTCCCTAGTCCTTTCTTTAAACTTCAATAATTCAAATATTTTTTAATAAAATCAAAATCCATTTGTTTCTTCTTCTTCCATTCATCATAGGCCCGCAACAATTTTTTTATTTTTATTTTTTTTCATCTGTTTGGGTTTCGTATCAATCCCTTTCTTCTGCTTATGTTTTGCCTAGGATTGCATGACCAACAATCTTCAACCTTGGTTCTACAATCACAGAAACCAACAATCTTCTACCTAGGTTCTACTAATTGCAAAACCCAACAATCCTTCTTCTTCTTCTTCTTTTTCCTTCTTAACCTTCTGTATTCTTCATGTGTTCTTCTTGTTCTACTTCAATCCAACAATCTTTCAAAAAGAAACTTGTGTGTAATTTTTTTCTTTTTCTTCTTCTTCGACAACTTTTCTATATCTTTTTTTCTTTCGTCACACAAGAACCCAACATTGTTTTCTTAATTTTTTTTTCTTAATTTTCTTGCGAAACTGAGACAATTTTGTTTTCCTTGGTGTTTTTTTTTTAAATTGTTGCATGCCTTATGTTACCTTAGCTGTGGCCATTGTTGTGCTTTATAGTAGTGAATTTTGAATCAATCAAAAATCAAAGAGATTGTAAATTTGCATGTTTTTTGTTTTTGTAATAAAGTTATAATTTGTATTTATAAGTCAATTTCAATATTATTTGGACCTTAATATATAATTGACATTTATTTTTCTTGGTTGATAAAATCTTATAACTCACAGTCCGATCCTACGAACATCCTCATCAATCCTAAGTAGGATCTCAATCCTAACAACCTTGGTTGGTGATGTTTCATATTATATTTGCGCTTGATAAGTAAGAATTAATGGAACGTTGCACAAAACTTGGGAGCATGGCTCTATGGTCCACCAAAATAATAAGAACTATTAGTCAAGAGCTATTTTATAATGAAACATTATCTTGCAAATGCAACAATGTTAACATTTGCATCAATGAGCCTGATGATGTCGATTCACTCTTAAAAACCTCTTCACAAAAAAAATGAAGGAATAAGAAAAGAGATAATGCGATGTTTGATGCAAGAGGATGAAGATTTTTTTAGCTTGATACAAACCAAATAAGTTATTGTATTCTTTTAGTTTTCCTTTTTTAGAAAGAAAAAAAACTATGTATTTTTTGTAATTTACATAAAAAAAAATGAAAAAGTATTATGGATTAAGATCCATTTCAATCCAACCTTTAATGATTTTATAATTCGATTTCAATTTGACAACTATGATTGTTTCTACTATCTCCACTTCTTTGAATGTTTAAACACCTTATTTCAGGTCACTACTTTAAGCCTATTACTCTAGATTAACTTCTATATTTCCACTTGTCCAAAACAATATAATGACCTTTGCTCATTTGTCACCACACTTAGGCGTTAATGAGGTGTTCCTTGCCCGTATCTCAAACCACTTGGAGGTAGGTGCAACACATAATTTACAGGGATGTCTTAGCCTATTTTTCACATAACATCTAACAAAGTTTTATGCTATTTATTAATTACTTAGTGCAACTCTCGTTCTTCATCTAGGCTTGGGATGATTGTCTACAAAGGTAGAGTAAATAAAACACATATGTAGAGTTATAAAGGATTTCCAAGATAGAAGTCAAAAAGTATATTAACACGCCCAAAGAAAAAGTACTCCTCAAAATAGCAGAATTTTCTTCAGCGAACATCTTAAAGTTTTATTGCATATTCAATTGTACATTGACAATTGAATGTTCATGCTTAAACCAACAACAAACATTGTATTATGGTTTCTAATTTAGTTCTTGTTGGATGTGTATGGTGCTAACAAGGCCCAAGCACCTTGGTTAGAGCATTTCAAGCCAAATCAAAGAATCTAATCATGTTACTCAAGGTATCAACCTCAGCATTGACTAGATTTGTTTGAAAGGCTTGCACCATCCTAAATGGAAGGTACTACTTGCTAGTTGCTAGATGCAAATAGAATTTTCTAGCTAGGAAAGAAAATCAACAGGGGGAATGAGAAATTGCAGAAACATGCCATATGCAATGATAGCTTTTTTTAATATCTTACTTCCAATAAGAGATGTTACCTAGCATACTAATGGAAATAACAAAAAATGAAGGAATTGGAATCACTCATTTTTCTTAAGAGTAGAAAATCAAGGAACAATCAATTAAATTAACACTCACCGGTGACCCATTTTAGAAGATAGCACTTTCCACCAGTTGCCGCAACCTCTTGTGGAATCCTAGAGCAGAAGATCAGGTTATTAGTATTAATGCATATCTCCTGGTGATGTTGATACAGAAAGACACTTCAAAGCACCTTAAAAAGTGTAAAGTAATTGCAAAGATGATCGAGATTAAAAAAGAAAAATTGGTATTTTTTTTACTGTAAGAAATAAAGAAGTAAATTAGTTTATTTTCTTTTGAGGTTCAGCTCAAGTTTGAACAAAGTATGCCTTGTAAGACATTTTGGCTGCTGAAAAAAAATACTAAAAGAATATTAACGAACTAAAGAACTTTCCAGTTAATATTTTTCTGCAACCTTAACAATGACTAAATGAATTTTGTGTTCCTTAGATTATCACCCCACTACTACTTTATATATCCAAAAATTACTAGTAGTAAATTTATTCTTAATCAAAGAAATTGATGGAAAACATCTTGAAAGGCAACATGTTATTCTTTATTTTATGATTGACACCATCAAAACATAGTCTATAGATTTCATAACAAAAAAACATAGTCTATAGACTTCCATAATAAAAAAAAGATGTCCTAGATGGTTATTCCATAGTTCACAATGAGATTTTTTTTAGATATTTTTTGTTTTTCCAGTACAACTTTCATTGATAGAAGTAGAACTCAGAATAAATTCTAGGTCATGCATGCACTACATTCGGACAAGAATGATAAGATTCAGTAATTTTTTCTTTTAAGTTATTATTTTTTAGTTCTTTTCAGTTATTCAGATATGAGTGAGAAGCACTAGGGATTTGCTTGCTAGGGGAATAAACAAGGTAGTTTCTTTATGTTTGCATAGAGCAAGTAGGTGATACTCAATCCAATCTAGTCGCCTAGGAATAGTGACATAGGCAAGAGCGATCACATCAAGTTGACATATATTCAGTTCCTCTATAGCAGTTCCTTCCAGTTATCTACGCTTAAGATCATAACTAAACTAGGAAGAAGTTATCTCGGAGTCTCCCTAAAAAGGCTAAAATTAGGAAAGCCTTGCTTAATCCTTCAGACAACCATACTAAAAATTTAAACTTTTGTATATTTGTGAATGCTAACAGAGTTCCTCAAAAAGAATTTGGATTCAAAAATTGGCAAAAGAAAAGAAATTATGCAGCATACTGATACTTAATCTACCACAATTACATCAAGAATGCTCGAGAGCATCATCAACGAATTCAACAAAAGCATCCTTCAAACAAGATTACAAGAATCAAAACGAACCAAATATCCTCCTAGAAACAAGAAACGGAATGCGAGGAAACCCATCATGTAATTTTACCATTCCTTGAACCATTTGACAGCGGGAGTCTTGGATTTGACAATCGGACGTCTATCGAAGGAACTGTGATTCACTTGCAACTCCATCGCATCTAATTGCAAATCATTATCAAGAAAGACGGTGCTTAAGGTTAGGGTTAGGGTTATTGAGAAGAGCGAAGATGATAGACAAGAAGAGAGAATATAGGATTTTCCAGAGAGAGAAAGAGACTTGTGGTGAAGCGCGAAACTTCACCTCTGCATCCATCGCTGTGAAGATAGAGAACTGTTATAAGTCTTATGCATTGCAGGAAGCACATGCCAACCTGGTCTGCGCACGTGTGGATTCAAAATCCAACTTGGATAAGGAATGTTTTATGGGCCTTTCTTTATGAAAAGCAGAGATCTTAGGGCTCCAAATATATTGACCCAGGTTAGGCCCAACTAGTTATGGGCTTTCATTTTTGCTATTGGACTATTAGGCAACCTGGTCCTGGACCAATGCATGCAAAATTGAAGGGAAATAGGAAATATTTAAATATTAAATTTTAATATGAATCTTCTATTATTTGAGAAAGACAGCATTAACGTTAACAACCATTACATCATTTTATATTTTCACGAATAACACATATATAACATACATGATCTGATGATTTTTAAGAATTTTATTTCTATAGTGTGATTTTAAAGTATCTTTATTGCTTTCTCTAATTATTAATTAAAATCAAATTCATTAATATAGATATAACGTTTCATTAAAAAAAATGTATATGGTTGGCTCCTATAACAAATACCCATTTTGCTTGTTTCTTAATATAAAAATCCTAAACTTTTTTTATATATCTCTTGTTATTACATTTGTCTTCTTAGTTCTACTAAGAGATTTCAATTTTTTCTGACTTCGATATCAACATTTTCTGACCTTTTGTCAATACTCAAAAAAAAAAAAAAAGCCCACTTGCATAACATTATTACACGAGCTTTATTTTTTTCAAAATAAGCTAAATAAAAGAGAATAAATCGATTTAAATGTGTTTTACCATTCTATTAAAATTACAATGGCCCGCTTATTAGCATATTCAAACAGATAGTCGCTGCAAGAAAAAGGACATATAATTATAGGAGAATGGTAGCTTCGAGTGGTCATAAAATGATGGACCAAGGTGCTGTAAAGCTAGTTCAATTCCCATTAAAATCATGAGGCCAAGAGTCGCACCTAGGCTTATACAAGTATTTAGAAGGAAATTAAATTATAAATTATATTATTAAACATGAAAATCAGTTTATATAGATCATAAGCTTCAAAGGAGTAAAATAATAATAATATATGTTTTTCTTCTACCCATATTTAATTTTCATACTTTTTTTTTTTTTACCGGTTTTTCAGGGCATTCGGAAAGTGTCATATTTCCCTTTGAACGAGACTAATTCTTTCGGACTCAAGTATAACAAAGACATTTAAGCTGACCCTTCCAACAAAGATACATAAATGAAGGCACGACTAGACTCAAACTCGAAACTTAAATTTCAATCTCACTTATGCTCAGTTTTTCAATTAACTGAGTTCCCACCACGTATTTGTTTTAATTTTCATACTTCACTGTCTATGTTCTTTCTCCAGCAAATAGACTTTGAGAAAAGAAAAGAAAAAAAAAAGGCAAGTGTGAAAGTGCCAATTAAAATAAAGAATTCAACATCAAGGATAGGTGGCATGATTCTTTAATAATTAGTAAACATAATGCAAAATAAATTCTTTGTGGTTATTTTATCAAATAGTTTTATTAAAATTCAATCTAATCTAAGGTCGAACTAATTACCATATACATGAATAAACTAAAAGATATATAAATCAAAATAGGAGTCGGAATGTTTTTTTTATCTTCATTTGACATAAGTGTGTGTGCATGTTTGTTTTGTCGTCTTAAAAGTGAGATTAGCCCGAGACCCAAAATATATATATATATATATATATGTCGACCAAGCGACAAGAACATATTCTTCAACATTCTTAAACATTTATTAAATTCTTAATATAAAAAAAGTTGTTAGGTCCCATTTCCAAAGCCTCTTTTTCCTCGTCTAATCAGACTTTGTTAATCTTTATTCCGGATTACAATATTCGCCTATCCAAACACCCCCACTATTTAAATCACAAAATCATTAAAAAACCCAAAAAATAAAAATAAAAAAATAAACCTGTTTCCATCAGTGTAATTACATTTACACCCCCCTCACTGAAGCAAAAAGCCTGCACCACCTGGTCTTCGGAATCTTCTATTTGGCGCGACTCGGTCCATAATAATAAAAACTCCGCCGAGTCGACTCAGTGAGTCTCATCAGCCAAAATCTCCCTTATAGACACCTTATTCCGAGTTGCTGAACTCAAAACGTTTTCTTCTTCTTCTTCTTCTTCAGCTCTGCACCTTATAACAACAAGAGCTTTACCTTTCTTTCTCCTTCTTCTTCTAGTAAATCCGCTCCACAGAATCGTTCTCCATGACGGAAAGCGAACTCGCTCAACGACAACAACCGAGTTTTGCAACTCAGTCACGATTTCTCTCATACAAGGCCTCAACCTATGGTTCGTCGAAACACATCGAGCCGCAATACCCAACATGGTTCGAACAGAAGCTTTCATCGTCGAGCCACTCGGGGCCACGACTCGCGAGTCGAGAATCTCATTGACTCGGTCTTGTTGTATCAAAGGCACCGCCCACTCGACCACCGAAGCCGGCTTCATTGCCACATCTATAGCTCTTCTACAACTAAGTATCTCCAACAACACAACTCCATAGCTGTACACATCGTTCTTCGAACTGAGTTTAGACGGAGTTGTGTAACTCGGGTCGATATAACCAATAGTTCCAGCTGGTTGACTCAGTCGATGATGATCATGACGACGACTATGAACGTGATCATGATGATTCTGATGATGATGATGATGATGATGATGATGATGATATCGAACTGCGAGGCCAAAATCGGCTAACTTGGCGTTCCAGTTCGAGTCGAACAAGATGTTGGTAGGCTTGACGTCGCGGTGGATGATGGGCGGGTTCGAATCATGGAGGAATTGGAGGGCGCGGGCGAGTTGAAGGGCGATGAGAGCTCGACTAGGCCAACTCGGCGGAGGAGAACGAGTTGAGTGGGGTGAGTCGTGGAGGGACGAGTTGGGCATGAGTTCCATGACAAGGAGGATATTATTGTTGTTGTGAGTGGACTCGGTGGCGGTGGCCGAGTCATTACTCAGTCCTAGGAGATTAACAAGATATGGGGAATTGGGCAAGGAAGAGAGGATTTGGATTTCATTTTGGAGTTTGGAGGTGTCTTTGAGGAGTTGAAGGGAAAGGGAAGGTTTTTTAATGGCAACAGAGATGGGTGGCTTTGTGGGTGTGTGGAGAAGAGCTTTGTGAACACAGCCATGGCTACCTTTTCCTATTAGAGAGGAAAGAGAGAAGCCATTGGTGGCTGCTTCAAGGTCTCTGTAATTGAATTCTTCCATTGATGAAGCTGTTGTGGTTGTGCAAATGGGAAGAGATTATTAAGGGTGAAGTGAAGCAACTTTCAAGGTGGGGTGGCCATTTATGGTGATTATGTGGTTCAGGATTTGTTTAAGAGATTCACGTAATCTAGTGCTTTCTTGCCATGTGTATTTATAAAGATTTTAATGATAGGTCCATTGAAACTATTCCAATAAAAAAATTTGTAACTATATTTTCATTTTAGAAAAAGATAAATATATGGGAGAGTAACTCTAGATAAAAATGTAGTCGCTCTTATATATGACTGTTGAATCACCAATATCTACTCTTGTATTGCACAAATATTACCAATTCAACAACTTTAAGATCACCCACATTCCTATCATGTGTTGCTCCGAGTTTCTCTAGCATTACTCTTTATGCATATTTTAGTTCACATCAATTTAACAATTTTTCTTTTAAAAAAAATGATTTCATTTAATCATTAAAGAAGGTGGTAAATGTATTTATCTAGTGGCAAAGAAAGAGAAGTGAAGTTGGATAAGCCTATTTAAGGATTGGAGTACATGATCTCCATTAGTTTAGATGTCACGAGGGTGCTTGAAATGTAGGGAAAGCATAAATTATATATAATGGGCTGGAGTTCAAAAACTTGAAAGCAAAGGGAAAGCTCAGTAGACTCAAGAATTAAAGAAAGCTTTGGCGTTGGGAGAAAATTTTACAGGTTTGCTGGAGTGACAGCCTTCTCCTCTTCACCTTAGCTATGTATTTTCCTCTTCTTCTTCTTTTTTTATTTTTTATTTTTATTTTTTATTTTTTAACAGTATTAAGGTGATGGGAAGAGTTAATGGGCTGTTGGGTATTTTTCATCCTAGCATTTCCCACAAATTCCACCTAATCACCATCTTAATTTTTTCTATTATTACTAAAAATTAACTCTTATAGACTATGCTAACTAATTAAAATTTTTATTTTACTAAAAATGCTAACTAATAAATAAATAAAAAATGAATGTTCTAGATAGAAAAAAAAAAGTGATTCTTTTTTTAGAAACCAACTTTTAAGTAGATTATTATACAATTATTTTTTAGTTAATGAAGGGAGAAGAAGACATGAACCTATATAATATGAGAGAAAAGAAAATTCAAGGACACATGGCGCCTCTTGCATCATATATTAGTGATATTAAAAAAAAAAGAAAAAAGTAAAAGTAAAAGTTTAATCTACCTAACAAATAGGCCTCCACATGGCAAAAAGATGACTCATTATTGCATGTACAGGAAAGAGGTTTGGAAGGACAACTTAGAAAACTTTTTGAAGAAAAAAAAAATAAGGTGGAAGGCCAAGACCATAAGGGGGGGGTCTAGTTGGAATGAGATGCTGTTTATTAGCTGTGTTGTTGGGTCCCTTTCTTCCTTTCTTTTCTTTTATTCTTTTGATATATAAACATAATAATATTCTTCACCAAAGTAAAAAAGAAAACCCTAGTGGAGATACTCCCATTTGCAGTTCTAAAAGTCCTGTTCTTTGGCTGCCACATGGCAATATTTTGGCCCCAATATTATTTTAAAATACAAAATACTCACTTCCATTTAGAGTGGTGGATCTTCACCATCTAATTCCATCTAGGTTAATATTAGCCTATATGGTAATTTTTACTTGAAAGAAATTAATGGCTTGGACAGTGTATCTTTTACGCCTAAAAGATACTATTCTTAATATGACCAACTGCTGAACCAACATGAAATTAGTGATTTATGATTAATCAGTTTTAATCATAAGTTATATAATAATAGTCTATTGATACAAGTGCCAAAATCCAAGGCTCCAGGAACCAGTACAAGTAGTGAAGCTGAAACTCTGCAGGATTACAAAGTACAAACATTGATGTGGCAGAGGACTAAGTGAGTCAGAGAGCGGAAACAGGAAGAAAGGATATGTAGCATAAGCATGGACATTGGAGACTACAAAGTTTTGAGTTAGCTAGAAAAAAAAAAACAAGACATTCTGGCTCCTAAAAGATTCTGTTTCTTGTCTTTCTCTTCTTTATCTTTTCAAAGTCCTGTAATCTTTTGCACAAATATCAAGGAATTATATTCTCCTAAGCTGATTTACACCTTATCAAGGCTAAAGCAATCTGGTGAATATATTAAAAACATTAAGACCGAGCAGGACCCAAGATGATAGAAAGGAAGAAAGAAGAACCATTTATGGGCTATATACATATAAAAGGGAAAAAAAATGTGATTAATATAAAGCTTGTTTTTTCATTTTTATTCTCAAAACTATTATTTATAGAGCTGGCAGGAAAATGCTTACTTTCCACAATCTACTGTAAATAAATTTGTGCCCAAAGTATAATGCAAAACCCAATGGAAAATCAGAATCTTCATTTTGAAATTGGATCATCATAGACTGCACCGAGAAGTTACTAAAGAAAGCACTTTCATGTTACTGAAAAAGAAATTCTGTTATTGCCACTTCATAGCAAGAAAGAAATGAGAAGTCAACTGGTTTAGTTATGTATGGTAAAAACTTAACATGTTATACTATAAATGTTTAATCAAAAAAATTTGATATTGCACAAAAAAAAGATATTATTGTACACTTGAAATACAATGGAAATGAGGCTAAACCTTACATATAGCCTCCATGTTCCTCATTTATACCAAGATATACATTCTTAACCAGGGTTATATATCTACATAAACTAGATTTTAATAAATAATTTATGTACAATTTATATAAAGCAAGTAAATTCAGCTTTCTAATTCAACGCTGTAGGTTGGCGGTATACATACCTGATTCCAGTAGTCCATCTTTTGGAGATAATTTAGGATCTCGATGTTCCATAAATGGCTTTAGAGCGTCGTTAGCATATAAACAACACGGCCAAAGGGATTCTTAAGACAGAATGAACTCCAGTATGAAGTATAGAGAACATATCATATCCCAAGATCAAATGATGGAGAATTCACCGTCCCTATATTTTCATCTGCGAAGGGATTCGGAATGGACCATTGTTTTTTCTCCATTGGCGAGACTGAATTGCGTCTCAGACGTTCAGTGGCTTCTGCCTCCAGAGCATCAAGATCAAGACCGTCATAAAATTGATCGTCAGACAACAAATCTATGTTAAGTTTATTATTATCTTGACTCTGCAATGAAGAATTTTCAAAGCCCTCCTGTTGAAATAACTGTTTTGGCTGTATGCTACTCGTTGGGCCATATCCGCCTTGATGAAAACTTGGTTTTCTCTTTCTGCTCTCCATTGTTCTTCCCTCTTCTCTGGTTGTGGCATTGGTTTCACCTGGCATAGCTACAAGGAAGATCCTATCTGGGTCCATTTGACAGGAAGTGGAACTCCTAACAGCACACTGGTTAGGAGACTGTAAACCTGTTTGATATGTCCGAATAGAATGATTAGTCTTCCTTGACCTTCGAGATTCATCTAACTTGACTGTACAGAGCATAGCGTCTGGACTGAAGTCATTGGAACAATTTGGTTGATTCACCATGGGTGATTGACTTAGCAATGACCGTCTGCAATGAATAAGCATTTAGTTCGATGACAAACTCTATAAGTAAATAGACAATCCAAAAGAGAAGTAATTATTATCATTTATCACAGATTGACAAAGATGTTGGTGATGGTTATGGAAATCTCACAAAATAAACAAGTAATGTGACTATGCACGTTAATGTGTTCAATCAATTCGGGAGACTAATCAAATCTTGTGTAGTGTATCTCCATACATGTAGATAAATTAAGTGGGTGCATTGTGACTTCAATTAACACTTCCAATAGTGCAGCTCTGCAGATTAATGTATGGCCCTTTCAATCAATTAGCAGTATATATTATCTCCATACATATAGGTAACTATGTGGTAGGGCACTTTTTAGTTTTCCAACATCTATCTCTTTTATTTGCTACTTATTTACACTAAATTTTTATGTCCAAAGTAGCATAATCTACAATCATGTAGTTGTCCTACATCACCATAATTTCAGCTACAACTAGAGATTGGCAATTTTACCTCCTGAATTCACATGCATCCTTTGGTTGATAGATACTCAAGATTCATTAAAACGGGATAATGTCAAAAACATAAAAGAAGAACTAACTCAACAAAGAAAAAAAATTAGGGAAAAAATACCTGTAAATTGCCATCATGTCACATCCACTAGCTTCTGCTTGAGTACTAGCTGCTTCCGGGTTTGTTCTGTCATCAATGAAACTATCATCATATGAATTGCAAACCTTATCTTCTTCTTCTTCATCAGATACTTCTGCATCCGAAGATACCCTGAGCATAACCATCTAAAGCTTAGCTTGAAAAGAACAGTCATGACAAATGTACTTCAATACTCCTTTTAGGCCAACAATTTATATTAACAGAAGAAACAAAGAAAAGAAAGGCAAAGATGCAGTCTGAATTCATGAAAGAGTGAATGATAAACAAGTAAATTATCTTACTCAGCTTCATTTTCAATGAACAATTCAACTTGAAGCCCTCGCTTTTGCTTAGCTGGAAAAAAGAGGCAGAAATTGATAAATAAATCATAATTTAAGAACAGTGATTTTCTAACTACAAGAATGTGAATTACAACAGAGATCAATATGTCATGTTGAATGTAAGCAGTGCATGATATAATGAACATGACACTAGTTTCTACTGTAGTCTTTTTCTTTCTTTTTTGTAGTTAAAATAACAATACTATAAGTTCAGCATCTAGTTCCAAATGACCAAATTAAAAAATTTAATACACCACATCTACTTGCCTTTTGTATGCTTAATTTGTCCAGGTCTTGTGCCCGCCAAGGATCTGCTCAGGCTCACACCAGATCCATTGACATTCTCTTTCATTGTTTTCGAGGACATTCTTTTGCAAGACTCCCCATACTTGCGCAATCTTTTTAACTTAGGCACCTGCTGAATGCTTTTTGATGCTTCTCCGGAACTCAGGTGCCAGTCTTTACTACAGCTATTAGTTAGATTAACAAATGGAGTGTGAATTTCATCATTTACAGGAGAACCAGAAAGATGGCTTGCATTTATACAACTGGTTATCTCAACTAAGGGAGATTGAATTTTCTCATTAATGGGAGAGACAGAATTATATCCTCTTGAACAAGCACTATCATAGATCTTGACATTTTGATTTCTATCTGAAGATAACTCCTCTGGTGGCAGTCCATTGCATAATTTGGTGAAGGAAACATGAACCGGAGTACCCAACTCATTGCTCAATCCATAATTTGGCAACTCCATGGAATGGGTCTTCGTAGTAGGCATGCTTTTCTCTTGCAAATCTGTGAGACAGTGACAGAAGTAATCCATAGTTAGTGTGTTTCAGAGACCACACGTTCAAAACAAAATACGTAAGGAACAATAACAGATCTCACCTATAGGAGACTCTGGAACAACACCTTTCTCAACCATATTAGTTAGTCTAGGGCTCATCTCTATATCTTTGAAATCATTGGTAGATTCTTTAGCCAGTAACATTGGAGTTTTCTCTCTTACACTGGCAGGAGTATCAACAATGTGGTCTGCTGAATTTATCAGATATGCCTTTGGACTACGTGTTTGAAGCACAGTCCTCTCAACCCCAACCAGTGTTTTCTCCTCGTATGGCTCAGAGTTGCAAAAGCTAGGAAACAACACCAAATCACAGTTTATGCAGCAGCTTGCTTCATCAGGTCCTGTTATCTTCTCAATAGCTTTAGCCTGTGCCTTGAACTCATCATGATCTTCAAATGATGTAATACTAGGAAAAGGAATTCTCTTCGCTTCGATTGTCTTACAGTGCGAAGATTCTTTTTCAAATGGAACAGCAGGGACATATAAAATTGAGACCATTCCAAAAGCATCCAGAGACACAAACTCAGACCCAAAAAGAAAAGAGTGGCCAGAAGTATTTGTCATATAGTGTTTCTCTTCACAATTTGATACCACTGCAGGTGGTGAATCCAGATATGAAAATTTTCTCTGTGAATGTGCTTTTGGGGAATCATTAATCAAATCTGCAATAAGAGCTTTCTGGATTAACACTGGCTAAAAATATAAACAAGCACCACCATGTGCTACCCAGGGATATGCTACTATAGCCAATAAAAAATGAACAAAGAAAGCTGATGTAAAATTGGAAGCACTAAACTAGATAAGAGTATAATTAAATAGCAACTACTGCTTGCTTGTCTTGTTATGCTATAAAAACAAAAAATAATTTAAATTTTAAGTAGCCATAGCTAAGAATGTTCTTACAGATTCTATTCTTGCAACAAACACACATAATATACACAATTATACTTACATATCTATACATATCTATACATATATATAACAGTATATGTATGAAACAACATATGTTAATATGTGTCAAGTTGCAATCAAGTCTTCTTACTCAACTTGGTTGAATTCTGATATTAGCTGTTTGTTTTGGGATTTTGGACATTATTAAACAAATAGCCCTTGCACAAATGATCTGAAAAGTGAAAACCATTTACAACATGCTCATACTGAAGGTAATTTAATTTATCACTTGGTCATTTTAAAATAATAAATATACAAAGGGAAACTTCACTAATGTTCATGCAACTAGTGGAAAATGAGACAAAAATCTCCAACTAGATCTAAGAAATATAGATTCACTGCTCAGATGAAGTGATGAAATACAAAAACACTCAAAGAAAGAAACTTTTAACAAACAAAATATTCAGCAATTTAAAGAGTGAAGATACCTTCTTCACTTTGGTCATCATGCCCAACAGTTTCAGCTTCCAAGCATAAACCTGAAGGTCTACCCTCAACCTGAACCTAAAAATTAACAAACATAAATTCTTAAAATCTACCATAAATATGCTAATGGAAATTGATAGCTACAAAGCTATAGCCCCAGGAAAACCAAAACAACCTGTAATATTTCACTATCATCGCAAAATGACAGTCCTTGCAATTGTTGACTAGTATCAATCAGCATTCCAGTTCTGAATGAATGTATAACTTTATGTACTCTGGAAGGAAATGCCTGGAAGTGGGGAAAGGCAACAAGGGATGGTTTCCAAGTATTTTCTCTGGAAGAATGGAAATACTTAGCAAGTAATTCAGCCTCAGAATCTGAAATTTTGTCATTTAATGCCAATCTCTGCATTTGATCAGATTTCACTTTCCTTCCACGAGGAACAAACTGCTCAATCGATAACTCGACAAATTGGACATCTGGTTTGCAGATATGCGGAATCTACAATTAAAAAAGGTTAAACTAATAGCATGAATTATTAAGAAGGATAAAGACAACCTCATTTATGGTCTTTACCATCCGAGGACTGGGATGGAAATCAAAGCTATTCATCCCCCCATTGCGCATGTGTTTCCTAACGGCTTTGCTGTTTGCTTGCTTTCGCAAGTATCCTTTTAACTCTGACCCTTCACAAGCTAAAACAAGTATCACTTGTCAAGGAAACTAAAGCAACAGGAAATTTCTGAGAGAGTTTCACTGTTGATCAGCTGACAATTGAATTGTACAAATAAAGAGAAAAAGATCGAGTCATAACAAGCCAATATCCCTATACTTCAAGATCTATTTTCCTACAAAACTTGAAGTGTGCAATAGAAGGATATCAACTCGTCCATCATGCTTCCTTCCTGTCCTTCCCATGCGTTGTATCATTCTCAAAGGTGAGACATTGGCATCAAAACATATTACAAGATCAACTTCCATAATATCCAAGCCTTCTTCACCAATTGAGGTTGCAACAATGACATTGTATCCACCGGCTCGAAATTTCTGTTTGAAAATGGAGTAGATTTGAAATGAATTACTTGTTTGTCACATTAACACATGGCTGTAATCATAAACAAAATGGTCACCTGTAAAACGGCTTGTTGCACTTTTTGTGACTGACCTTTCAAAGCTTTCCCTGTTACAGTTTGAAAAAACCAGTAACTTCAGCAGAAAATTACAAAACTAAACAATTTTTGGGTCAACTCATTCCAACGAACTTGAGACAATCAACACAAAAACAAGGTCACCAGTGACACGATTTAGAATCTAACACCTCATTGAGCTAAATGGGTTCTTTAAAAGCTACAACCATTTGAAAGTATGTTGATGCCCAGCAATACTGCAATTTCTGTTTAATTCATAACTTAAGTCCAAATACCAATTTTAAAGAGGATTGGCAGATTAAATGGTACAAAAAGACAAAAAAAAGAAGGAAAAAAAAATTATTAAAAATTCAGTAACAATAAAAATGAAAAATAATAATAATCCATGGCAAGTTACACAAATTTGGCTTTCAAAAAAAGGGGTGGGCTGGTGGCTGAGCATGACTATTACCATTGACCATTGTCTGTGCATACCGAAGTGAAGGCCCAATTCATTCATTGGACAAAAATAAGAACATTATCAAGAAGACACAATGTGGTATCAAATACTAAATATGTTGATGGATAGTTTATCAATGCTAAAGAGTGAATTTCTAATGCCTTAAGGCTCTCTTTCAATGCTGTGTCAAGTTTATAACTCAAACTTCCAGAAAAAACGTCCTCCAAACAATATGCAGAAAGTACAATAGAGAAACAATGACCTGAGCTTTGCCCAATAAACTCAGTAGCTTTAACTATATCTCCAATATTTGATAACGACTCCATTATATCCCTGGATGTATGGAAGTATATGTTAATTTAATTAATTCCATTTGATGATAAAGAAATTAAAATTCAATATGACAATATGATATATGCAGAGCAGGAAAAAAAATGAAGTTCAAAGATAGAAATAGTAATGCAATGGTTGAATTCAATTGGTACACATGTAATATGGATGAATAAGAATCATTTGTTGACGACATAGTTCATAAGAATTGCCCTCACCTGACACTACCCCTAAAATTTGAGAAAATAATTACTCTCGAGCTCTTTGGATTTTTTGTCTCTGCATCAATTAATCCCACTTTCAGAAAGAATTACAAACATGCAACAATAGAACGTGATATTTAACCTCTATTTATTCTATAAGCAGTAACACGCTACTTTCAACAATTTCAGTAACTAAAGGTAAAATAGTAAAGACAACTGATACACAATATTTAAAGGAGGGGAAAACCAAAACTCAACTCAACAAAGCCATGGGGTTGGCTACATGAATTCACTTCATACACTACTTAATAGAGGGAAAAACTAAAATTATAAAAGTGAGCACAGCCCATCAAATGGGTGGATCATCATTCTTTAATCACTTATAGCGGCAGAACAACTGCAGCTTCTGCTCCAAAGTCTAATCAAACCATTTCTCAATCATGAAACAATCAATCTCATGTTAACAAAGTTGCTGTAGATGAAATCTTGCTAAGCCAAATACTACTCAAATTTATAAATTATTAAAAAAATAATAAAGAAATAAAATCAATGATGGAAACCAATCAACGACTTGTGGATTGAGACAAAAAAAACCCATCATATATGGTAGCATAGGCAAAGGAATTACTTATTAGAAATTGTTCTTACATAGTTATAACAATGTCCATGAACTTGGGAAGGCTTTGTTGAGTTGAATTGAGAAAAAATAAGCCATTGTATCTATGGTAATTTACTAATTTTTGGATTCACTATTTGTGGATACCAAAATATAATGAATTAGAAAGTTAGAATGTTGGTCAAGATTAAGAACCCTTCTAATCAAGGATTATAAAAGCGTGAGGCGTAATTGAGGCGGTTTGCATTTTTTAGGCGAGGCATAAGCCTAGGGTGGCATGAAACATAGCTTCACATTTAAAAAGTAAAAATTTACAAAAAAAACTTTAAACAATTATTAGTATCAATAATAAATGAACAAACATCTAAATAAGCAAAACTACGAACTGACTTTATATGCATATGGAGAAATCACTAACTCAAGTGAACAAGTGATTTCTCTTAATATATTATTGTAGTAATCGCCATTCCCAAAAGAACTAAGTGAGCATGTATCATATGCTGAGCTTTCCAAATTTTAAGTTTTAAATTATTAAAACCACAAAAAATAGAAAGCTAGCAAATACATTTTAAAAAATAAGTTTTTACCACTTCTCACCGTTTTTTACTTAATTCAAGATGACCTAAGATAATTTGTCAAAAGGTCACAACACAACACACATGGTTACAGATTTTCTTTAGAAAAATTAAAATTTGAATTTTTATCATGCAAAAATTGAGGCTTAAGTCTTGAAGCTTTTGGGCACCTCACCTTAAGGCGCATCTTAAGGCCTACACCAAGTTCAATTTTTTAAAACAATGCTTCCAATCTATCACTCTGTTAAACCTACAACCATAGTGAATCTGAAAAAGAAAAAACCTATTCATGGTAAATTCCTGTTTTTACTAATTTTGTTAGTCATTCAGAATATGTAAGTAGTAGGTCCATTGTTAAAATTTTCAAAAACTTAATTCGTTTGCCTGAAGCACTGAATTGGGGCGACCAAGCATTGGGTAATAACCTGATAAATAAATAAATAAATTTATGTGTGTGTGTGTGTGTGTGTGTTTGTGCGTCTTTCTTAAAGAGTTTCTGAAATTGCAGACGTTTACGTGTTTCGTAAATGTAAATTCGTTTACGTTGCAATTCAATATGCTATGTTCAATTCTATATGCAACTGATTTGACAATTGAGTAGTGAAATGAAAAAATACAAACCTCGATCTCCATATATGTTTGCCAAATATAAAATGGGGCTCTACTTTAATAAATTCTAACAATTCTAGATTTTTGTTTGCATTAAAAGTGTTGGTTATATAATTTTAATACTTAGATACATTCATTAATTTTTCATGGTTTATAGAAACTTAAGAATCACAATCCAATCCCCAAGAACCCCTCGCCAATCCCAGTTAGGATCTCAATCCTAACTATCTTTGTAGTAGAGACAATGATGATGAATTGATGAAGACACTTAATAATCACAAAAAATTTAAAGAAGCATGTCTCAGCTCATCAAATTCATAAAGGCTTACAGCCTTAAGCAGTATGACAAGGTAAATGCATTAGGAAAAGTGAATTAAAAGAAAAACATACACAACAAACAAGTTTTCACAGTAAAGTCCTTGTCATCATTGTCAAAATATGATCCGAGATGGTCGAGTGTCTGCTAAAGAAGCCTTATTCCTCAATTTCAGGCTAGAAAAGCTATAGTTATCATTAATCAACTTCATAAGGTCAGTGAACATGTTTGATACTTTGGTCCTACAGCAGGTTTTTCAACGGGTAAAAATATTTCTAAATCTTACCAGAACCCTCAACATTTAAGTTATACTAATCAATATAGAATCAAGGATAACATAACGAAGGAATAAGCCTAGATACTGACATGCACTTCAATATAAATGTTGTAACAAAGGGAAAGAACAAGGGCAATATCACATACTGAAATGATCAGTCAGTATTTCTATCATTTTCGATAACTTGGGACTTGGTGCACCATGAGACAAACTTTGCTGCATTACAAGTTTTGCCTTCCATATCACCTCATTCCTACTCATGAATCTTGCAAAGAACCTGGAACAAGAATCTGCTTGAATAAAAACCTCAAAAATCTGTTAAACACTACTTACTTGCAATTTTTATAGTAGTCAAATTATTGCAAAAGCATAAGAATGTAAAATTATCACTCAACCCAAAAGCTAGTTTTTAGGTAGAGACTCAACTATGTACAGGAAGCTAACACACTAATACTCCACCTTGTGTACAGCTCCATCTTGTGTGTAAACAACACATATAAATGGGGATCAGACAAATGCTCGTAAAAGTTTTGAACTCAAGATCTCCATGAACTGAGTTCTAATACCATACTAGAGTACTTTGTGACCCAAAACTGTAGCTGTCAGGTAGAGGCCAAGTTACGTACTTCAAGTTTTAAGAGTGATGGGGTAACCTTTGAATTAATAACCTTGCAGGTCAAACATTCAACAATAATATTGATACTCCATGTCATGATGCAAGAAACAATGATGAAAGAAAGGGGCCTCTATCATAGAAAGAGTTAAAGACATTGAAGGTTTGGTCTTGCAGATGAGAGGTACCATTCCTTTCTTTCATTCCATCTATCTGAGCATTATCAAACAGTAATAGGATTTACATTTTGACTTTTGCGCTTATGTAACTACGACAATACTAAACTTTGGTAATATCCACTGAATTCACATCAATTCCTCCGAGTTTGACACAAAATAATTGCATAATGAAATTTAACTATGGTACATGGTGCCTAAGTGAAGGCAGCACAAGCACTTACCCTTGTTGCAGCTTTTCTTCAAGCATCTCATATGCTGGTCTTATACCATGGCTTGAGAGTAACTTCCGTATGTGATAAAGAGTAATAAGAACTCCAAAATATCCTTCTACTTCTCCATAACTAATTTGAGGAAGATTTAAAGGAGGTGCTTGACGAAATTTATCCCTAGAATTAAGTAAATCGCATGGGCTTAACTGTCAATAAACATAGATGAATTTCAATAAAATTGTAATTGCAGTATCCAATTCTAGATGGCTACAGCATGCATTTATTAGAAGTAACCAAGTGAATCCAGATCCACAACCAAAGCACAAAGAAGTATCGAGGTAGCAACAGATGGCTTACAAGAAAGAGAAGCGATAAAATCTGAAGCTATCTTCCGAATTGAGTAGAAGAATAATCATAGACACCAGAAATGTAAAGGATGCATGACGACCTAACATAATTGACCAAGTTGAAAATATAAACTAAAAGAAACAGCTTACCAAAAAAAGGAATTTACTACTAATGTTACAGATCACCTATTGAAACAAATCAATAACCATGAAAGATTGGAAAAAAGAAAAGAAAAGAAAAACCAGATTAAGATGATTTGGACACATATAACAAGACCAATAGATATGCCAATTACAAAGAATGACATATTGAGTAAAAATAATAACAATAGAAGCAGAGGAAGACCTGAAAAAACAAGAATAGAGATAATTAAGAAAGATATAGTGGCTTGCAATATGCCTATAGACTTAGCTCTTGAATGGCATGGAGGAACGACATTCATAGAGCCAACCCCATAATGTTGTCAAAAGGCTTTGTTGAGTTTAATTAAGTATTTAGCTCAAAATGTAGGCATATTAATAAAATATGCGACACATGGATGCATTATGGGTCAAGTGCATAGAACATGCCAATTATTTTCAACCCATGCTGTCCCCTCCATTGGGAAAGAGAAAATACCTATGCAAATCTTTTACAAATCTTCATTGCACAAAAGCCTAAAGCATCTAAAATAGAAGAGATCAAGAGAGTTGCAAAATCAACATATAGGGTAGATAAGTATGGAGATTTCTACGGAACCCATAATTCAAAAAAGGAAACTAATCATACTGTTTGGAAGTCTCTATTATGAAGCACTCCAAAAGCACAAAGCCTAGCCACAAAGGGTTTTATGGCTTCGAGAAGCAGATTATTTATTTCAACAGCATCCTTTCCCATCGCAACCTGGAGTCATTGTTTGCAATATATAAACACCAGCAAAACAAGAAAAAACGTGAAACAACATTTTTATTCACGAGGACAAAGATACTGTTGTATACCTGTATTAGTTCTAATTTTCTGTTATGCACGTATGGGCTGACATCATGATCACTTTCATTTCGATATTCAAGCTTTGAAATCTGTAAGTTATTAATAACATTTTGGATGGTCTGCTGCTTCGCTGTGTAATCACATTCAATATAAGTACAATTCAGTCAAAACACCCCAATCATTGGAGATCTCAAGTAAATGAGGTACGTACATCCTGGTGTTGCTGTTAAAGCTAATATCCTCAAATGCACTGGTACAGCGAGCAACTGCAAATTTAGAGAGCAATGCAGTAATATCAGAAATAAAATGTGCCTACCAAACTTCAGGTAGGAAAAAGTGATAATATATGGCATACCTCACGAACTGCCACACAATAAGAAAAATTACCCAATGCTCGATGAGCCTCATCAATAACCAAACAAACTAGCTGCTTCACAAAACATGTGCCTATTGGAAAGAACAACTTAAGTGGAATCCATAAGTAATGCATAAACTTTACAAACTATAAAAAAAAAAAAAAAAAGGGAAGAATGAACTGACATAGAAATAACAATTCTTCAAAACTAACTTGTGGAGAAGCTAAAAAGAGAAGTGTAGAAAATTAAACTAAATACAGCAGATAATTAAGTGGCTCATTAATTCTAAAGCCAGTTGACAATATTGTCTTTTCTTTATATTTCCTATGACATTCGGGCAGTGCAAGTCAACTAAGTTTAGATATCAAAAAAATTAACAAAGACCAGTAGCGCAGTTCAGTTCCTCATCAAAAGAGGAATAGCAGTGGCATTGCAACAAATATAGGCGACATTGATAACTTCAACAGCCAAAGAGGTGATAATTTCTCTCTGAAGCAAGGTTGGTAAGAATGAATTAAGGTTGATATACAAGGTTGGGGTGACTGATGGGCTTCCATAAGTTTATAAACTTTTTTTTTTTTTTTTGGACAAGAAACGATATGAATTGTATTTAAGTATAGAGTCTATACAAGAATATACAACCGGAACTAAGTCCGGGATTAAAGTTAAAAACTATCCAAAATAGGATTTCATCCCCTCAACCAATCCCCCAAGGAAAAACCTTTGGCAAGTTTACTAGCACTAACCCAAAGAGAAGCTAAAAAGAAAGAGTTATCCCAAATAGGCCTAACATCCTTTTCATGGTCATAAAAAATGCGAGAGTTTCATTCTTTCCAAATGAACCAGACAACTGCAAAGACAACATGTCAATAATCTATAAGACATCTAAGAAGAACAGACACGTCAGGAAAAGCCCATAAAGTAGTATCATTGGAGAACCCTTCCCACTGAAGAAAAGTTTCCCATCTCCTCCACACTCCTTTAGAGAAATCACACTCAACAAAGATGTGTTGACTAGATTCCTCACTGCCCTTACACAAACAACACTAGCTCGGGGAAAGTGACCAATTCTTCAAACGCCTTTGTAGAATATCCACACAATTAAACCTGTCATGAGCAATAGTCCATCCCAAAACTTTTGAAATAACATGAGCTTTCCAGATGAAATCATGAGGAAAATTAATTAAATTCGGACTAGGTGCATTATTAGAGGAAAGGTGATATAGTAAGGATTTTGAAGAGAACTCCACCGTCAAGAATGTCAAGAAGGGATGATGTTTCAAGACACTCTCTAACAAAGGGCTCCCTTCGCAGGTGGAGACACCAAGAAGGCCTACCGCTCTCACTATTCTCCGAAATGATCAAGAAGTCAAATATAGGATGATTAGGTTTGGTTGATAGCCTATAGATATGTGGAAAAAGGTCACTAAAGCTGGAAGCCTGGAAGTTCCACACCAAGTATCCTCTCAAAATTTAAGAATGGCTCTATTACCCACTTTAAGGCAGGCAATGGCGGAAAAACTCGGATAAAGGAAATGGATGAATTTCCAAGGACTTTGATAGGTGGCTTTAGAGGACACACTAGCATCTCTAGAGTTCCAATGAATCCCATGGCGACTCACCACCACTTTTGCCCATAGAGGACCTTTTCCGTTGATAAATCTCCATAACCACTTCCCCGCCAATGCCTTGTTCCTAAGCTCCAAATTTCTAATACCCAAACCCCCTGATCAATCCTCCTGCTGACCAAACTACATCTCACCAGGCTACCACCTCTTTCCTTGGCCTCGCCTTTGCACAAGAATTTCCTCATCAACCTCTTTATCCGCCCCGCCACCAACTTTGAAATTTTGAACATGGAGAGCAAGTAAGTAGGAATGGCCTCCTACACGCTCTTAATTAGTGCTAACTGACACCCTTTTGAAAGAAAACTTCTCCTCCACCCATCTAATCTTCTTGAAATAGTGTTGATAACTGGCTCCCAAAAAGACAAAGATAATGGGTTACCCCCTAGATGTAAACTAAGTTAAAGGCCAATTACTTACAGAGAACCCACACGAGGAAGCCACCTCTAAGAGATTATTCTCAGTCATGCAAATCCCAGCAACTAGGCACTTCTCTAAATTCAGCTTCATACCCGAGATCCAACACAATCCCTGGATGATCCTTAAGGTAGTAAGAAGATTGGACCCATCATTCTCAACCAAGAAAAGACAGTCATCGGCAAACTGGAGACTGGACCCATCATTACAAACTATTTTTATTTTTGTTGTACATGTACTTTTAGGAGGTGGAGAGAGTGAACGATGATAAGTTGTTTTCTAACCATTTATTTCATAGGTTATTAATGTTATTTTTGTGTATTAGGATTAGTTTATGGTTTATTTACTCATTATTGGCTTTATTTTGTAGGTTAACAAGCTAGGAGGACAAGGGAATCAAGTTTTGAAGTGGTGATGAAAACCAGCACGTGGAGGCCTAAGCTTGGAGAATGGAAGCCTGGGCTCCGGGAAGAAGAGAGAAAAAATAGTGGTGATTTCCAGCACGTGAGCGCCTAGGCGCCCAAAATGGAGGCCTAGGCACTAGGGTGGAAAAGTGAATAAAGGAAGAAAACAGCAAGTGGGCGCCTAGGCACTGGGAGTTTGAGTCCAATTGGGACTTTTTGCAATTTTAACAAAAAAAATGTGTTTCTCCTTTATTATTATAAATAGGACATATAGGAACTTAGAAAGGGGAGATTCATTGAAAGAGAAGGTGATTTAAGAGCAAAAGAAGGAAAACACTTCGGAAGGCCGCGAAGAAGCCGATTTAATGATTGGAGGATTCGTAGCAAGATTTTATTTTTCATTCTTTTCTCTCGTGTATTTGATTTCCTTTCTTTCAATGATGTCAAATACTATGGATTTTGAGTTTTTATTCATAGTTCGGGGCTAGATTAGTTTTTAGGTTTGCAATTGGAACTCACATGTAACCTTGGATTTCTTATTTTAATTTTAGATGTTTATTAGTTAATTTTGAGTTGTTTTCTTTAATCTATGCTTTTTGCTTCTAATTAACTGGCAATTAGTTAGATTGATGTGTGAAATCAAGATGAACTTGGGAGAGGGACTTTAGGTTTAGACTTGATTAAAGTGACATATGATCAAAAGGTGGAAGTCATGAGTTCATGCTAGATAGGAAGATACTTGCATGGCATATGTAACTATTAAAAGAGTAAGAATTTAATAAATTTTGTTTTACTTCAAATCACATAGGAATATAGTGATTTAATTAAACAAGATATTTTTACTTGATCATCGGAAGAGGCTTGTAAATAAATTAAGGCTCTTGGTTAACAACTTAAATTAATTAATTGATTGAAAAATAAATAAATAGATTCAGGTGAAGTGTGAGGGAAAATTTTAAACCTAGGCTTTGAAATATTTGATTTATTGAATTTTGAATTTTATTAAGTGCAATTTAAATATCTTGATTTGTTTCATAAGTAATTTTAATATTTGTTTAGATAAGATTAGGTTGAAATAATTTTAATAATTAAATAGAAATTAATGACAAATCTTTGTGGGAACGATACTCTACTTATCATTATATTACTTGTTCACGATATTGTGCACTTGCAATAATTTCACATCAAACGACTTTTGATTTTCTATTCAACAAATTGAAAAAAAATTAAGATTTATTAGTTATAAAAGACATTTTGCCTTTCAATTCCCTGCAGAAGAAAACGAGAAGATTGATTCACCCAAGTATGCAGGGAATAATGAAAAAAAAGTCCATAAATGATTATTTTTGTCCATTGTCATTTGCCAACAAAACCACTGACAATGTGTTTAGCATACTCGACCATTAAATGTATTGGTAGGAAACAAGGCTCTTCATTAAATCTTTCCACCATAAAGGGATCCCTATTGGTAGACAAGATTGGCAAACATCATGTCGTGAGAGGGAATGTGCTAAACACTCATGTTGAGAAAGTGTTGAACTCCTTAACTAGCATAAACCAATGTCCCTAAGCAGAGCAGAGTTTAAAGGCTAAAGTCAACAATTTACACGTTATATTTTTGATAAATTTTACAAAAACAACTTGGCACCACACTGACATAAAGATTTTGACAGATGATAGAAAGAGTGTACAAACAAGTATAAGAACAGGGTGAGGTTGCCCCTACACTTCCCTTTCCTTCTTCTTCTTTCTGCCATGTAGGGAAGATGGATGAGGGAAAAAGATAAAGCCCTTCCTACAAAAAAGGCTAGATGATTAAAGAGATCACAAGTTCTAGGCCTCCCCTGATGTAACTAGGAATATAGTTTAGTTGCCATGCTTGTTAATGTATTTTCACTTTCTTTCCTGAATTAGAGCCATTCAAATTAGAGAGTAGAAGGGTATGGCATTTAAGTGAAGCAGTTAATGCTTATAATTTGAAAGGAAATCTCAAACAAAAGAAATTCTTAAGTGAGCACAACTCAAAACTTACTTGAGACTGTTGAGTTTTACGTTGGAAATCCGTGACGGCAATGCAGACTTTTAGACACTTTACTTAGACATCATTCAAGACGTATGTCATGGATTCCCAACATTCACACAAAAAAAGAGAAGATAATAAACAAATTTGAATAAAGTATAATAATAATTAATTGACAAACTAGATTGCCAATGATGGCATTGGCACGATGGTAAGAAGAGGGTGCATGACTAGCAGAACCGTCCAAGATGTCATGAGTTCGATTCCTACCATCATCGTCCTTCCAATTTGGTGAGGGGATTAGTATCACTTTGTCCCAAGACCAAGGGGTCCTGATACCTCTCGGGAGATAAGCAGCGCATACACACTTGTATCTTCTCAAAAAAAAAAAACAAAAAAAGACTAGATTTAAAAATTAGCATGTTACATGAATTATAAATATAGGTATCAATCAAATTTCCAAACATGAGATAAATTTATGGAACATACTTGGACCAAAAAAAAAGAAAAGAATAAACCAGAACTAATAACACATCATTTGACTTCTATAAGCCTCAAGCCCTCCAAAGAGTTGTAGGCTTGTAGCAGCATATCTAATAACCACTTTCAGCTATTTGTGTGACAATATTCTAGGACAAACAACAGATGGGAGCACCACCAAGATCCAGTTAGGTAATTTGAAGTGTTGGATGTAGATAACTCACCAGACTGAATGTCTTTCTCAAGCACTTGGGGAGTAACAAAAAAAACTCGCTTAGTTTCCCAAAACTGTGCCCTATTTGAAGGACTTATCTGACCTGTCATGTCAATGGTCCATTCCTGCAATCAATTTGAGCCAATTCTTCAAAAGATGTAAAAGCCAGAAAGTTGTTTATTTTCCTCATAATAATTGAAACAAAGAAAAAGGTTATGAAGAAAAATAATGCAGTACCTGAGGGATCCCCACAATATTATGACATGCTTCAATTTGTTGCAAGACAAGAGGCCGTGAAGGAGCAGTAAAAACAATTTTGCCTGTCACAAAGTCAAAGGATGAGCTTCTAAAGATTAAAAGAACTTAAAACTTTTCAAAAGACGTATGAGTTGTAAAATCATATGCATGTTCCTCAAGTATTCACTCATTATTGAAAAAATGAAATGAATTCGAAGAAACTGTACTGAATGTCAACATAATGCAAATTGCAACCCTCCTCTGTTAGAACATGGAGTTGGCAATCTAATGCAAAAGAACACTATATAGCATTGTTGCCAAAGTCATGAATCAAAATCAAATCAAGATTCATATTGATGAATGATGAATCTAAGATCAAGGTTTATAAAATTGTTTGGCGTAATCAAGGCAGCTTGCTTTTGTGAGACAAGGTGTAAACCTTGAGGTGATCCAATGCAAGGACTCGCATTTTTAAAATATATATAAAAAATTAAGAAATATTCACAAAGTATTTTAAGAAAATGCAACTATTAGCCCATAATATATTAATATGTATAATACGAATAATATAACTTTCCACGGTGAATTCATTTTTGTTTAAGCTTCAAAATTTCCCCCTCAAAAGTTAATCTTATCTTCCATTAAAAGAAGTAATGTTAAGAAAGGTAAAACATTTGTCAATGTTTATGTTCGCTTGATATACATAGTTGGGCCTCTACTTATCAAGTATAGCTCTTAGGTCAAGAGGCTCCTATTATGGTATCAAAGTCTTATTATTGTGGAGGTCCTATCCTATATTCAAACCTCCTTGCAAGCATTTACTTGTTTATCTCATTTATTAATCTTCTCTTTCATCCTTATTAAAAATCTAGTCCATGGGTCATCATGCACTTGGTGAGGAGTATTAATGTTTATATTTGCTTGAGATACATATTTGGGTCACTACTTATCACCTTATCGGCTATAGGCTTTAGGTCAAGCAGTTCAGGACAACATTAATTTTGTCTTCAACTAATTCCACTTTTGCACACCATCTCCTACATTTGGGGATTCTTACTTCATATTTTCCTATTCTGCCCAATACGCCCATACAACTTCCAACTTTTTACTCAAAAATTACCCGCATTCTGATTTTTTACTACATGAGACAACTTTACCCTTTTAATCACATCAAAAGACAAAAATGTTAACATTTCTTTCCTTAAAATACTGATCTAATAAATATTAAATGTCACGTGCAAGGCACATGCATGAACACTATATAAATGAAGAAACATCTAAAATAAACAAAACAAGAACAAGCTTAATACATGTATTGGAAACTCATTTGATTTGTCTTAATATATTAACTGTCATAAACATCAGTAAGAACTAAATGAGCACATATCAGGTGTTAAGATTTCAAAATTTCAGGCTTTTAACTATGAAAAACATAAACAACTAGAAAGTCAACAAATACTGAAAAATTAAGTTGACGTAGATTGCAATTAGAATCATTTGTCAAAACATATAATTGTTAGGTTGATTTACATTCTTATTAAAAAAAAAGGATGAACAAGGCTTTGCCCATTACTAACAACCACATTTATTTTACTGTTAATAAACTTTCTTATGCAATACTAGTAAGAGGCCTTTTCTTTGAGACTTTGAGCTTTTTACCCTTTACGAACAAACGCTTTAATTTTCCCCAAATGAAACTCATTTCTTTTATTTTAGGGCATTTGGGCCTCTAAAAGCATGCAGCTAGTCCCTTGAGATGTATCCAAACCTTCTAATCCTCACACACTACAAACTACACGGGGAGTGGCCCTGATGTAGATTTGTCAGAAGCAAGAACGAAAATATTCAAAAGAATAACCAAAATTAATTCTATAGAATAGAATATTCAAAAAAGAAATATAATTTATCTTCATCCTATTAAATTTCGTAATTAGAGCTCCTTATACAAATAACTCCCCTAAAACAACTTCTAAACTACCTATAACACTTAAAAATAAGTTTCCTAAGTTATTTATAACATAATAGCAACTTCCTAATCCTATTAGAACTTTATTTAGACACTTCTAAACACTTTTTAATACACTTAAATAATAAAAACGAATTTTAAAACTATTTTGAACTACCACTAAAATATAAATATACCAAAATATAAACTTCTCTAAAAAATAAAACTTAAATAAAAAACATATGCTAAAATACATTGTATATCATTCCCCCTTGTTGGAAAGAATTCGTCCTCGAATTCGAAACACCACCAAAAGAATCATCGTAGTATAGAGGATGTCGAACAGTAAAATCCTCAGATGTGAGAAAATTGCTAGGCAATTGCATCTTGTAAGTGATTGCTTTAAATCTAAATTTGTTGGTCACAAGCAGTATGTGCTCCTGATCTGGAACTTCTTTGTAATTTGATTTTACTTCAATTGCAAATAGTCGATCCACTAATTCATCGGGTTGGAGATCATCATGAAAACTCTTTTCATTAGCAAACAGGTTCTCAAGTTCTTCCCTGATCCACGCATCTCCCTCTTTAGTTGGTGAAGCCAAGGATAACTTTTGAATTACTAATAGCCCTCCCTGATCACCAATAACAACCTCTTCCTCATATTCATAACCATATTCATCAAATATGGGTGGATTATTAAAAGGATTTTTTTCTTCAATCCATTCATCTATAACAATTGGTGTAAAACAAACCTCACGACGAGGTCGAGGTGCAGGCAAGTGTCGGCGGTTGCAGCAATCCCTACGATTTAGATTAATCGCATGAGATTGGTCGGATTCAGACCCCTGCTCCAAATCGTAGAGTGAAATTGCAGGATTGTCGTGAGAACCTACAACTTTCTCCTTGTCTTGGACAACGACCGACTCTTGAAGTTGTAGTTGTGACAACGTCAAGCGTAAAACAACTTCCAGCAGTTGATTCACGATTTTGGTATTATTGGTTTCCAATTCTACAAGTTGATCGACCAGAGCATTGATTGTGGGTCTTCCTCTCCTCTTCGACACCATTGACGAAAAAGAGCAAGATCAAACTTGGCTTTGATACCAATTTTGATGTAGATTCGTCGCGGAAGCAAGAATAAAAAAACTCAAAAGAATAACCAAAATTAATTCTATAGAATAGAATATTCAAAAAAGAAAAATAATTTATCTTCATCCTATTAAATTTCGTAATTAGAGCTTCTTAAATAGATAACTCCCCTAAAACTTCTAAACTACTTAAAAAACTTAAAATAAGTTTCCTAAGTTATCTATAACATAATAGCAATTTTCTAATCCTATTAGAACTCTATTTAGACACTTCTAAACACTTTTTAATACATTAAATAATAAAAACGAATTTTAAAAACTATTTAGAACTACCACAGTACCACTAAAATATATATATGCCATAATATAAACTTCTCTAAAAAATAAAACTTAAATAAAAAAAACATATGCTAAAATACATTATACATTAGGCCCCCTTAAATGGGATATGAATTCAAGACTCACACTTCCTAAAGTGGGTTCCTAGCCATCATACCAACCCTAATTTCATTTCAAAATGAAAGAGAATTAATTCTTAAAACCTATGAGAATTAGATATAATTATCCAAATGTAGTGCAAATGAATGAAATACAAATGAAACAATTTACAAAACAAAACAAGAAAAGATTTTGAAAAAATCTAGATTTTAAAGCTTAGGCCTTAAAACACCTCACGCTTTGAGGTGCATATCTGAAATTATAAGCGTAAATCTCACACTTTAGACCTTGAGGCTTAAGCGTCAAGGTAGTTTAAGAGTGCTTCAAGGTGAATGCCTCAACTAATTTGTAAAACCATGTCTAAGATTCAAACTATAATTTGAATCATACAAAAAAGATAGGCCTTAACACCATATGCCATTTAAATATCAAAATCTCCATATAAATGTGGTCGCATATGGTTCGTGATTAAATCTTAGGATACAACCCAAAAGGTAAAATCAAAAAACAACATTCAATAATTTTCAGAATCACCCTTTATCATTTTCTAAAAACAACCCTTTTCTCCAAGAAAAATTTGACAAACTAAACAATTATACCTTGTTTTTTGTTTTTTGTTTTTCGGTTACACAAAAAGAAAGTATCTAAATCACCAATTAAATAGGGCCTACAATGTTTCAAGATTCAAGGTCTTAAATCAAATGTAAGTACAAGGTACACAATGAAGGTAACAAAATTTGAAAAAGAAAAAAAGGAGAGAAAAAAATGAACCTTCAAGAAAGATACAACAGAAGCATTTTATCAACATTCTACATTCTAAAAAACAACCACATTGACTGTTTGATACATCATGATTTTGGATGATCAAGGATACCTCACCATGATGAACAGTTGATTTCCCTCCAATCCAGATCAAGAACAAATACATTGACTAGAGACCCAAAAAAAAAAAAAAACAACAACAACAACTAATAATATTTTTTGCTACTTTGTGGAGCTTCAAAAAATACATCTTCACAAACTCATACCACCCTTGTCTACTTTGAGGTCGACCCACTTATAAAATCAATCTTACTCTTCAAAGTTATGTTAAAATTCAGCAATTGTAACGCTTGAACATTTGCCAATATTCACCCACGCGCAGGAGCTACAAACGATATGCAAATTTCAATCTTACTAGGCATGATTTATGTTTATTCACACATGAAGTTTTGACCATTCCTTCTAGCACATTATGTAGAATAAATCGCTCTTCTCATGTTTGAATAAGGCCACTAAATTTGACTAGATCAACCTAGTTGAGTCAATTTTGTTTAGGTTGTCATCAATTTAGTTTTCATGCACTTTCCTATTTGATTTGGAGGGCTCTAAGCAGTTATATTTTGAATTATACTAAAGATTAGAAGGTTACTTTATTGTTGTTGATAGAACATAGATGATAAAACAAGTTTTTATTGTCATTTAATAGGTTTCTTAAGGTAACTTTGACTATCTTCCACTTCTACTTTAAACAAAGGTCTATTTGTAGTAGAAGTTTAAGGTCTAATGAATAAGCAAAAAAAAATTGGCATATTCTTGTAGAGTTTATATCTCTACTTTTGATGAGAGGTAGAAATGCTCAAAAATAAAGTTTTTACTGACCTCTATGATTTCTAGAGGTAGCAACTAGCAAGTAGTGCTAGCAAACAGCACTTAAGTTGTTATGTGGAGTTAGTTGTACAAAGAGTGAAAATTTGAAGCGAACACTATTGTTATTCAATCAACTATGAACTATATCCACAATTTTCTTAAAACTTCAAATCTTCTCATTATACTCTTAGTTTTTCTTAGATATACATTTTTTTATGCTTCCACAGCATTATATAGGAAAAACCTCCACCATATTTCAACAAGAATCAAACCTTCCACCCAACTAATCATCTAGCAGGTCTTTCTATAGCTATTTCCCAAATGGCCAACGGGACTAGAACAACTAGGCAAGTACAAAGTTCCTTCCCGGGAACCAAGTGGCTTACCCTTGTCCAATTCAACCTCGATGCAACACAATAAAGCACCAAGGAAGAACATTTTACCAAATAACCAATCAGAAGTCTTTGAGGATAGTTTTAGGAACAAAACATGTTTAAGATTCTATGAAAATTAGAACAGAAAACCATTTACTATCATAAATATGACTCTTCAGCTCCAAATGTTACATAATTGTTGATAAACATGCTATCCAATGCATTGGTCGTAATATGCATCTACATTTTCCAGTCAATGGCTTGGATACCCATAGCCTTCCCTAACATCTACAACAACTTAATTCTTTTCAAAGCAGTGTGCCAACAGAAACCTGGGCCATCTTGATCATACTCAATACATGTTTGGTGTCAATCAACAAATTCAAGAATGTGGAAGAGTGTCACTGAGAGAAGTGGCTCATACATACCAGTGGGGAACCATCTGAAATAATTATACATAACAACAGCAGCAATAAGGGTCTTCCCAAGTCCAGTTGGCAATGCCACCAGGGTATTCGAAAATAGTGCCGTCTCGGTAATAGAAAGCTGATAGTCACGAAGTGGAATGTTAACTGCCAAAGGAAAATGTGGCAAATTAGTGTGATTGATGCAAGACTTTGATTAAATTTTAAAAAAAAAAATTCAAATTCATCACAATTTGTGAGATCATAGTACAAAACCAGCCTGCCATATATTCATAATCAACAAATTATCACCAAAAAAAATCATAAGAAATAACTTAAAATAAACTAAAAAACCAATGAAGCACAAGAAAAAAAGTGACAGAGGAATTGACAGATAAAAATAAAAACTTCATATCGGGGAATTAAAGGGCCATCAATTTCAACAAGCTTTAACAAATTTCAAGATTTGTTTCCAGTTTTAGGAAATTTTGCATACCTGTTCTCAACCAAGACCTGCACTAAATTCCCATCAGCTTAAAAAAAAGTTCAAACATTTCATTCAAATTTTAACCAATACTAACTAAAAAAGACACAGAAAACACAATCAACAATTGCAATTCTTGAATAAAATCTTGAACCTGGATAGATCCACGTTTTGGCTGCTTCAAGATCAATATCACAGTAACAAGCCGCATCACCGTCACCACCACCACCATCATTACGACTACTCCCTTCAATGCCACCGCAAGCCACATCCACGGCTCCTCGACGACCTAAAGAGCCATTCTCAAAACCCGGTCTCCGGCCAGCGGCATTAATAAACTTATCAAGAGTCGATTGCCTCGTCCCTGAAGATCTTTTCGCCTTACACCGAGAAACCCCCGGCGCCGCTTCGTTCCCGAGAACCCGCGGATCTGCGAAAAGTTGCTCCTCGGCGCGAGTTTCCGTTGCCAACGCGACGCCTTCACACGCCACGTCTATCTCTCTCACCGCTGCTTCCCAATCGAACTCCTGCAGAATCAAAAGAAGAAGAACGGTGAGTTCGGAGAAATGGAGTAGTGAAAAGAGGGATTGGGGGAGAATTGGTGAAACGAAGCTCACATCGTCGTCTTCCTCGATGTTGTGGATGGACTCGCTTGGAATTGCGCGAGAAGACATCTATACGGAATGAGATCAAATTGGATGAATTGAATTAGGGTTTCAATTTTGCAGAGACGAAGCTACTGCGTTTGATCTCCTGCGAAAATGAACCCTACTGGTTTGGCGGGCAAGAAAGGTTTTTTAAATGGAGAATGGAAATTAAAATGGAAAGTAAGCGAGGGCTTCTAATTTTGCTCTGCCAACGGTAAATAAATGAGAATTTTAAAGAACGTTTGGAATTAATTTTATAAACCTGATTAAAAATCATTTATCTCTTCGTATTTGAGAGATGCTTTGGAATATGAACAAGGCTGGACATGTTAAATGTGGTATCCGTAGAAGTGGTAATAAAAATTGACATGTAAAAAAATTGAAAGTCTTATCTTATGAGATTGTCACATAATATGATGTAAAGTTTTTTTTTTTTTGGATGTAAAGTTAAGGTACAAGTTAAGTGAATTAATGTTCATAGGATATTATGTGATTGTCACATTCCATTAAAACCAAAGGCCTGTTTGGTAGCTGATTTTTTTTTTTTTTTTGAAAAAATGTAATTTTTTTTGAGAAATAATTTCTCTGAGTAAATTTTTTTAAGAAATTTCTTGTAATTGTTTAATTATGTAACACCCCCGCTTTTTATATTGTAAAAACTAATGTAACTATTTATGTGTAATTTCAATAAATGATAAAAGCCCCTCAAGAGAGAGATGTAAACCTCCATAGTGGGACGGTCCCAAGGGAAGAGTCATCCCCATGGGGGGGCCAGCCCTAAAAGGGGTCGACCCTTCAAGAGAGGATAGGCTCATTCTATAAATAGAGACGGCCCTTCAGTTTCAATCCGCCGAACTCCCAAGCTCTTCTTGCCTTCCTTCGACTATTTACAACATCGTGCGTCCCTTCACACTTCGAGAAGTTAGAAGAAAGCGATACGCCACTACAAGTATATAAGGTGGAGAATGAAGGTTAGATTTGTATTTTTTACTTGTTTAATATTGAATTGCATAGCATTATGCATTATATCTGTTACCGTGGTTTACTTCATGCATGAGGCTATCTTCAAAAAATAATGTATTATTGGATATTATTGGGTGTCACGCCGCTTTGCTGGACCTGGATTAGCACTGTAACTCATGAGATCTCTCAGTTGCTGGATTTATTACTGGTGCCTCGGATCACAGGTTTCGAGTGCATGTTGTCTGGCCTGTGATGTCGTGTGACCAAGTTTCATTCGTATCATTGTTTTATTGTATTATTGTGGCACAACTGTTTGATAATTGTTGTTATATATTCTTTATTATGCATATAAGATTTATTTACCTTGTTTGATCTCACCGAGCTGTTCAGCTCACCCTGTTGCTAATCTTTCTAGAGAATTAACATGGGTTCGAATGAACTTATTCAGGGGGTTCTAGCCAAATCCTGCCTATGTAGGAATTTTTCTGTATGTACTATCCCAGGTTCTATTAGACCGGTTTGATGGTGATGGCAATGGTTTCAGGCATTTAGATGTCTCTTTTGACTACTCTTTTGTTATTTTGTCACTTTTGTAGGGGTTCGCCCTTGTTAACTTTTTGACGACTTTTTGGTATCAGTAATGTAATAATTAACAAACTTTATATATTTAATATAATAGTCTTTTCCTTAATATGTTATATTGTAGTATTGTTATTGTGGGTCACTGTGCTTCTGTATGTGCGACTCTAATCGAGTAGAGTAAGCACTCGTTATTTTCCCGCGTAATTAGTTGCACCTCGCTCGGGGTCGATGGGGCTGGGTGTGACAGATTATGTATGAAAAAAAAAATTGATGTTTGTACGGTGCAAAAAGAATGAGAAATAAGAAGTTCCGTTCAATATAAACATGAATATCATGAATATTATCAATATATTTTCTCACTTTTATAGGTGGGAAACTTTAGATAAGCAATAAGGAGATCGAAAAAGTTTTTCTCGAGAAATTTTGACAATTAAATACACAATATTTTTCATTTTCTTGAGAAAATAATAATTTTCTTGCATGTCAAGCAAACCCTAAAGAGACCAACAAGTAATTGGCTCAATAAAAGTAGGCTGAACAGGAAGTCATTCCTATATAAAAATCATAAGGTTCAATTTTTGGAGGCGCTTTTGTTGTGAAAGGTTTACTATTCTGCTCCTACCTGAAATAAAGACTAATCTCATACCCAAAGGGTGTGGGGACACCTCGTGAAAAAAAAAAAAAAAACTAAAGGGAAATTTTGTAACCAAAGTCATATATGAAATGAAGAAAGTGTACATTAACAAAATACCGATGTGACAAAATATTGAAGATAAGTTTATAAATTTTGAATGAATCTATTGAAGAAAGTACATGAATATTTTCAACTCAATGTAAAATGAAACATAATCATTTAAAATCATTTGAATACATACAATGAAAAACCTTTAAAGCATTAATTAGAAAAAGTGACATATACAACAACCATTGGATTGTTAAAACACAGTCGAGGAAATTAATTCATGAAATGACGTTGTGAGGTTATAAAAAGGAGCAACGCCACTCCCTCTCTTCAATGGAGCGTGCTCGTAAGTAGTGTGTGCAAGTTGAAGATTTGCTCGATTAGAAAAGATGACTATGTAGGTAACTTTTTTTTTTGGTAATAAAAAGGGTACGAGGAGGGGTTGACCCCGGCATGGTACATGTGGGATAGTTAGCTCACCGAGGGCTACTAATATGGCTTGAGCTCGGGTCTTTACCAGAGCGTTGCCGTCATTGAACAAACTAAGTACCTTTGGGAACTAGTTTGTTTTTGTTTTTTTTTAAACCCTTTGGGAACTAGTTAAGACCCTTGGAGTGTGTCAAATATAAAGAGTAATAATATTCATTAGGAAAACACTTAAAATACCACATGTAAAGATGATTAAAAACAAATATAATTAATGATAAATTAAATGTCAACTCACAGCACGTACTCATAAAAATGTTCAAATGAATTGACCATAAATTGTGATTATTGACGGTTAGTAAAAATAAATAAATAGGTTAAACCCAACTTCAGCTTCTAAAAAGTGAAAAAAAAAGTGTTTTAACAAACAAGCCCTAGATCAATTATTTTTCACTTGCAAATTTTCAAATTTTATTATTTTTATCTCCTTTCTTAGTTTTTTTTTTTAAACCTTTCCTTCATTTTTAAACATTAAAGATACAGTGCAACTAATTGAATCACAAAAAATAATTCTCTCTACCACACTTTATTCATACAATAAAAAATAATAACATATTATCTTCACCACATCAAAGTCTCCAAAATACCCCTCTCATATTTTGAACTTAACAGCTCCCTCCAACTGCCCTACCACATGCCAACAACACTCTCCACTTCTTTTTTTCTTATTTTCAACCCTCAAAACCCTACATCATTATACTCTAAACCTTCAAAATCACTTCCTTCATTTCTATTTTATCATCCTCGATGAAAAAATCGGTAGTTTTGGTATATTTCCGATCATTTTTGAGTGAAGATACGAACTTTGCGATTCGAACGTTTTGAGAGAAAAATCTCTAAATCGGTAAGAGATTTGTTATTTTTTTTTCATCTTATTTAGCATTTACATATTCTGAAATGGTATGTATGAGTGTTTTTGTGCGCAAAAAAGTAGGAAATGGTATGTATCATATTTAGCGTTCACCGCGATCGGTTCAGACCTGCAATACCGAACTGATCGCGGTGGTTCGGTGAAGACTACCGAACCGAATGTTTCGGTTCGGTCGTGATGACCGTACAATTTTTTTTTAAAAAAAGATTAAATAGTTGTATTTATTTATTTATTTATTAAATCATGTTTTACATGTAGAAATGGCAAGAGGAAGAGGTGACGTTTCATCATTATGTCAACTAAGTGCTTCTAGGACCCGACTTACGACATCGGCTAGGAGACGACGTGCTGTTGAATTCAATTTGCCTAGCACCAAAGAGGATGTGGAGGAAGTTAATGTACAACAACAACAAGAAGAGGTAGATGAATCCACTAGAGAGGATGTTCCGATGGAGGATGCTGGTGGGCCATGTCCTGGTGGCCCTACCAATACCTCAATCCTCACTAATTTTAAGAAACACATTGCCACGTTCATATGGAAAAATAAAGTAAGTAATTGTTTGTTTTAATTGAATAGTTCATATATTATTGATGAGGTGTGTATTGATAATACTATTTTTATTTAATCTTTGTTATTTTTTTGGTGTTGAAGGAGCAGGCGTTACTTCGGTGTTTAAACCACGACACCAAATTGCATGAGTGGGACTTAAGTTATCATTCGAAGAAGCAAAGATTGGATGAGATTATTGAGTCATCCGGTTTGAAGCAACTCATCGACTGCACCTACCCTTTCGCCAACAAAATTCTGATATGTGCTTTTGTGGAGCGGTGGCAACCGGAAACGAATACATTTCACCTTCCGTTTGGTGAAATGACTATCACAATAAATGATGTTGATATGTTGCTGAAGATCCCAGTTACGGGAAAAACAGTCTTGTCACCTCCAGTGGACAATGATGATGCAATCTCGCTACTCATGCAAGCGTTAGGCGTCTCGTACGCCCAAGCCTATGAAGAGATCAAAACAACAAAGGGCAATCTGTGCGACTAAGTTGGCTTAAAGGACAATTTGGCAAAGCTTTAGGAGACAACATCCCTTACCCATCAGTAGAGTGCACAACAAGGGCTTACTTGCTACATTTGTTAGGATGCACGCTGTTTGTGGACAAGTTTGGCACACGGGTGTCTGTCACATATTTACATTTGTTGATGGACCTGAACGATGTTAGTTCATACTCATAGAGGGCTGCTTGTTTAGCTTTGTTGTATCGATAGCTTGAGTTCGCCACTCGGCATGAAGTTTCTGGAATTACAGGGTATCTCACCTTACTCGAGGTATACTATTCTTTATCTTTTCATTTGGTTTATACTACTTTTAGAAAAATGGTCATTATACTAACTGCTTTTTCAATCATTCAGGCTTGGTGTTACGAGCATTTTACATTAGTTCGTCCAAGATTCAACCCTTCATATACGAACAGCCTCCCACGAGCTTGAGAATAGATCCTGAAAAAAAAAATGGTGATAGGAGACCACCATGTGCGCATTTTGCGTGAGACACTTGATGACCTGACTCCGGAGTAGGCAATATAATATCTAATTATTATGGTTTTATAAAGTAATAAAATTTAGAGTAGTTAACGTACCTAATTATATTGTATTACACATTTCAGGTTGTTTGGGATCCTTATCGAAGTATGAGGTCGGACCTTCCCTTCCATGAGATTACTTTTTATACAAGGTGCATCAAGAGCATGGATGTTGTGGAGCTTTATCATCCAGACAGGGTCCTTCGTCAACTAGGTTACGTCCAAACAATTCCACCGTTGCCTCTTCGTCTAGTACACACAATTATGGGTGGAAGAGCGAAACAATATCAAGTGACGTACACCTCGTATGATCAGACATGGGCGCAATGGGACAGTCATGTGTTGTCGGTTAGAGCACCCAGCATGTGACACACCCATGGGATGCAGCACCCAATTATCTGGAGTGGTATCGTTCTGTATCTCATCCGATCATTCAAAACCCAGAACACTGGAATGTCAGTGCCCATCAAGAAAATACTATCGATAATAATCCAACTACGGTAACCTATAATGCATTTATTTTTTCAAAGTGGTATCGTTAAGTTGTATGTTCACTATATTATTTTCTTATTTTCTGATGTGTTTGGTTTAATTGTCATTTTCACTATGCTAGCAAGTCAGGCGTGCCTTGGATATTGCCTTGCAGTGGAGATCTAAACTGGAGCAGAAGCTGACACTTCCTGGTGTCATTGTCACCATTAACTCCATAATTGACGTCATCTTTGAAACTACCTTACAGAGTACTTGTGGGAGTGAAGAAACAGGGCCATCAAGGAGTGAACGTGTTGAATCTGGGACTCCCTCGGGTAAGAGTGATGAGGCAGGGCCATCAAGGAGTAGACGTGTTGAATCTGAGACTCCCTCAGGTAGGAGTGGCGAGGTAGGGCCTTCAGTACAGAGGACATATCACCGCAAGCGCAGAGGTAGCCAGTAGTTTCTCTGAGAAACCATATTGTTAAACTTGGAATGATGTGTTATATATTTGTTTATGTAATGGCTACTATGGAATGCACTGTTTTGTAATGACTACTCGATACTATTTAATTTTCAATGTATCTATTATCATGTTGTGCAATTGTGTGTTTTCTTCCATTGTTATGGTGAACGTAGCAGGTTTTTTTTTAAAAAAATTACCATTGATTAAATTTTAATTTAAGAATTTGCTATGTATCAATAATTATTTTAGAATCCACCCTACTTGGATCAGTTAATGGCCTTTGACTGAGTCCACCAGGGTAGATCTTTTTTTTTAATGTTTTTTGTTAAAAAAGGCCTTTTGAAAAGGCAACTTTAAGAGTGTTGGGGCCCATTTCTTCTTCTTCTCTAGGTGTTAGTGGATAATATTTAAGTAAATATAACCTGACAAAACTGTGCAAAGCATAGAAAAATTGAGCAAATGAAAGTGCCCACATTTTTCCCGTCAGAAAAGTCAGATTTCTGTCTCTGGCAATGATAGCGCGCTATTGGCCTGTTCATCATGCACGATATTGGCCTATAGCGGGCTATTGAAGCTCGATATACTAAAAATCGAGAGTTACTAATTTTCTGAACTCATTGATAGTGCGCTATCATTCATGACAGCGCGCTATTGCCTTTTTGTACATAAAAAATAAAATTTTGGCAATAGCTTGATAGCGGGCGATCATCAATGATAATACGCTATTGCCTTTTGAAAACTTTGGCAATTGGCTGGATAGTGTGCTATCATTAATGATAACGTGTTATAGGTTCATGATTTTGTATAACATGACAGGTTTTATACAGGTAATATTATAGGCAACAATGTATGTTTTTTTTAATGTTGGCTTAGAGGCGCCTTTTTAAAAGGCACTTCTTAACGAAAAACGTGAAAAAAAGGAGATCTACCTTATTGGATTCGGTCAACAGTTGTTGACCAGTCCAACTAGGGTAGATTCCAAAATTATTATTGGTACATAGCAAATTTCAAAATAAAAACTTAATCAATGGTAATTTTTAAAAAAATCCCGAACGTAGCAGGTGTGAAAGTTTTAAAAGCACAAATATACGGTTCGGTACTGCATGACTGAGCCGTGTCATTCGGTTTGGTAACACCGTATCGAACCAATTGAACCTAATTCGGTTAGAATTACCGAACAATTCATTTAATATTGACCTTCCATTTCTTAACAAGTATTGTTCGGTGGGGTGTGACTGAACTAGTCATTTTAGTATTTTTGACACGACGCCCTTGACGTATGCTGACGTCATGACCGACACAGTGTATTATACACTGTACATACCCATATACAGTATACAATACACTGTCAGCCTTCACGTAGTCTCACAATCCTTCCCAACATTTACAGAATTTTTTTTTTCTAATATACCACAAATCAAATCCAATATAGATCTCTATAATCATTTCATTCATTAAGTTATATATATGCCGACACATCCCATCTAAATGATAATACATATATATATAATGTGTGATAAGTATACATATCAAACTAACAATATAAGTTATTTCCTCAAAGCGTACATACACATACCAGACGAAGGCTCACGTGATTATCACTCACGGAGTTTCCTTTTTCCTTCGACTCAATACCTGAAATATTGGAGGAAATGGAGTGAGCAAACAACAACTCAGTGAATATAGTTCTTGAGATGACAATTATATACATTTAGAGAAATATTACATTTAAATATTTCAAACACTTATTCAACACATGCAACATTCAACGAATATATTATACATGTCAACAACATAAATTTCATGAGTTTTCTATAACACAATGCACAATCTCCCTCCTCCGCAAGGCAAGAGAGCGAGTCTAACCCTTGTATGACCGTTACAAGGTAGCCACAGTCTCTCATTACCCAATTCACAGTCATTTTAAGGATCACAACCCTTGTTAGGACAGACCTACTGACAATGAGAACTCGCAAAACCTCATCCGAGTCTAATTCCTAACGAAATGATACTATTACAAACTCCAATTTCTAAAATTAGTTTGCATGATCCATAAAATTCAATGCATTATATATAACCATCGCATGCATACAATCAAACATTTTATATGCGTACAATGCCATACAAGAACCAAATCAAGAAAATTATACTCATAGTACAACACATTCAACTTAAACCCAATCATCGTCGCTTTCGAGTCTAGCTCCAAGTTAAATCCAACTAATTTAACCTGTCACAATCACTCCATAATTCAATTTCATATATTCATATCTATTTACATCTTTAATTTCTCTAATTTCTCAACTCACTTCAAATCACGAATAATAAATTCATTTAGGACTCATAAGCAGTTGAAGAAACTACTATATCGTTTCTGTGGTCAATCTATATATTTCCATAAGAAAGAACAGTGAAAATAGATTTCCAAATCCTATTTTCACGACACCATATACTTAGTTACTAAAACTATCAAATCATATCCAAAAATCACAATCTTAGCATCGAAACGTCCGAAATTCAGTTCTCTACGATTCTATGATTTCAAATCACTGTTCATAATACTATTCACATCACTGTTACTATTCACATAATGTTTACTATTCACTTCACTGTTCACTATTCGCATCACTGTTCATAGTACTATTTGTCACTATTCATTCGAAACATGTAAATTGTATTAAAATTGTCAAACGGTCTTCAAAACTCATGAAATGAAATCTAACCACATATTCAGGGTCCCTACCGTCTAAGGAGTATTTTTCTACCTTTCTAGCGGATTTTCATTCACATTAGGTCAAAACCTTAATTTGTCAAAATGTCGTAAAACGGCTCCCACAGTAAAAATTACTCCGCTAGAAAGGTGACATCTAGCTTAGATAGTAATTTCACGAAGAAAGGGAGTGAAAATCACTTACCGCAAGGCCCGATTGGACGCGAATCCCGCATTCTTTCCTTTTTCCTTTCTTCCTTCTTCTAGGTCCTTCCTCTTCTGTTTCTCTCCTTCCAGCAACTTCGGTTGTTTTGATATTTCGTCGTTTTTTTTATTTTTATTACATACGAGTACTGTTCATGATACTGTTCCGTGAACAGTACCTGCAAATGAACAGTAATTTCCTTTATTCCTCTTTTTTTTTCTATACACTCAATTCACATATTTAATTAACCAACCCCATAAATTAATCATCTTCTTTCTTTACTAATCATACACATGTATATTTGGCTCCTACGTATAAAATACGTATATTATCACGCGTATATTTAGCTCCTACATATCAAATACATATATTATACATCTCGATATACGCGTACTTCAACGTATGTAGTTAATTAAAATTACGGGGTGTTACAATTTTTGTGGTATAAAAAATGGCTTTGTGGTAAACTTAGTGTTTGCATGAATGAAATATGCAAAATACATGGTTCGGTGTTGTAAAACAGAACGAAGTTCAAATGTTCGGTCCATGTGACCATTTATGTCATTTATGTTCGATCCTATGTGACCAAACCGAACGACACAGTTTTGTACTACATGACAGAACCACTCATTTTCCATGTGGTAAAAATGTCAAACATTGAGCAGAAGACAGAAGCACTACCACTGAATTATAACGTGAGGCTATCATCAAACCCATGTCTGGCAAAGTCATTCATGCATGTTAAGGTGCTGGAGTGTCGTAGCAACTCAAAGACATGATTATCTTTTGCACCTTTTTCAAACTCCCCAGAATTGTCGTGTAGTGCTCTTTGAAGCTTCCCACCTCTCTCAATAAATCCTCTCTCACTTGTTGCCAACCTTATGATCCTAAACCCAGTGCCGTGACAATGGCCCGATACCCATACTTTCCATCGGGTTTCACATCTACAACTTGACTAATATACTAGCGCCAACCACTAGGAAGCTGATCAATATAGAGATGAGATTTGTTTGAGTGTGTCCAGTGGATCTTCTTTGATACAACACTAACTACGGATGATATGGAGGAAGAGGATGGACAACTATCACATGCTCAAACAATGAGGGACTTCTTTTAGTTGATTTATCAATCTTCTTTGATGGCCTCCCTATTATTTTCTTCGTATCTTCTGGCGCGGCGATAGCTGATGATGAAGGGGTATTAATCTCTCTGATTTTCTAAATCATTCGAGCCTTGGTAGTATCATCACAATTCTCATATTTCCTTGATAACTGTTCAAGATCAGCAACAAAATTTAAATCTGGTTCGCGTTCAGACATGGAGGGAACGAGATTTAATTTCTTCTAATGAGAATATACTAAAGACAGAGGAATTGACATATTCGCTTGTTTATACAAAACAAGTTCATGGGCACAAGGTAACCCATGTATTCTTTGTAAACTACACCCACAAACATTTCAGTTCATCCCAATGTGTTTACTTCGTTGTAGCTCCTCGGACACATTTTCCAATGCAGCTTTCGAGACAAAGCCACGCAATTTTTTGTAAGTAGAAACATGATAGTTATGTTGCACCATGTTAAGGTTCTTCTCAAATGAAGTCTTAATCTCTGTGTGTTACAATTCAAACATTGAATTGATAACCCTCCAAGAAGTCTCAAAGTTATCTTGAGAGGAGCCTAAATATCTTTTTAACTTGAAATGAGCATTCTCTGCCCTGTTAGTTGTGGTGTTCCCAATATGCATATATTGATTTGTCTATGCTTTCACAAACCTTTCTTTATAGGAGATCCAACCATGCAGATTTCAGATATTCCACCAAACCAGAGTACACACTTTACTTTGCTGCCCAACCTTGCTCATGTTTGAGAAAGTCCTACACTGATGTCTTTGCAACCAACTCATGCCACGAGACCATAAAAACATCAAAGTCGACTTTCTTCTCATCAATTTCCTTGCTTTAGGCACCACATTTTTGCTTATGTGCCATGTACATAGTAGGTGAGCACCACCAGAGAATAATACTAAAACTGTATTGAGCAATGTCAACTCTATATCTGCCACGATCACTTTTGGTAGGGACCAACCATCCAACAATTGCTTCAATTTATCAAGAGCCCAAGTGTAATTGTCTTCATTTTCAGACTCTAAATATGCAAGTGTCACTGTGAATGTCATGTCCATTGATGTCACGCCAACAATTTGCAACAATGAAAATTTGTACTTGTTGGTCTTGTACGTACAATCCATTAATAAAACATGGAGAAAGCATCTTAAAAGATCAAGGGCAACGGGGTGAGCCCAAAACAAGTCTTTCACAACATCAGTCCCCTCACATCTGTGCCACTCAACATATTCTTCTTTTTCTGGCTTGTGCAACAATTGTTGCATCTGGGATCTACCTCCATACTCCTTTATCCCGTGTTTTTGTTTCGCATTGTAGATTGTCTTCAAGGTAGATACATTAGTCTCATCTCCATCTTTCAATGACATTAGGATGTCTTTCGGCTTGGCATTGGTCTTGGTCATCTGAACCATAATCTTCATTTCTTCCTTCGTTAACCTCCTAACAAATGTATGGCCTTCCATGTACTTTGCTGAATGATGATTGTGAGTGCCACATGCTACCTACATTGTCCATTCATTATCTCGAGCCACTGCCTTCAACATAAATGAACATCCACACTTTTTTGCCCCAGTGTCGCTTCTCTTCTTCTTGTTGTTATCAGAAACTTTGTGTCACACCCTGGGTTGCACAGTGTGCCCCCTACCCAGGTGTGGGCGCACCCCCTCGGGGCGAACGCCAGCCATTATGGATCCATAATATTGTCCCATCCCGGTACAGCCACCGCCACACAAGGACGTCTCTTGTACACGGGATCATTTGTCCCCACTATTCATCAGGCGTTCGCCCCGAGGGGATGGGCCCACACCTGGGTAGGGGGCACACTGTGCAACCCAGGGTGTGACAAAAATGCCTCATGTACCTCCCTTAAGGAGTCTAATTTCGCATCCTAGGTAGCCACTGAATACATAAGGCCTTTTTGTCACACCTTGGGTTGCACAGCGTGCCCCTACCCAGGTGTGGGCGCACCCCCTCGGGGCGAACGCCAGCCATTATGGATCCATAATATTGTCTCATCCCGGTACAACCACCGCCACACAAAGACGTCTCTTGTACACAGGATCATTTGTCCCCACTATTCACTGATGAATAGTGCAGGGCCTCCCTAGGAATCGAACTCGAGACCTCCCCTTAAGGAGTCTGATTTCGCATTCCTAGTAACCACTGAGCCATTCTAGTGGGGACAAATGATCTTGTGTACAAGAGACGTCCTTGTGTGGTGGTGGCTGTACCGGGAAGGGACAATATTATGGATCCATAATGGCTGGCGTTCCCCCCGAGGGGATGCGCCCACACCTGGGTAGGTGGCATGCTGTGCAACCCAGGGTGTGACACTTTGGGGGCGGCATATTTATAGTGACCGAACCTTTCACAGGTAAAGGTAATTTTAGGTCCCCTATCTTTCCCCCTGGCATCAAAATTCTTACTTATAATTACCAAACCATTCCTCCGCCAACTTTTTGTAGCCATGAAATCAACTTTTCTTTTATTGTAAATGGAGCGTCATGGGTAAATTGTTCAGTGTAATTTACAACAATGTCCATTAGCACAACAATCTTCATTGGCTCACTTGGCTCTTCGTCTTGAATGTAACAGATAATTTACATTAGACAGCATAAAAAAAAACTTAAATTGTTCAGAAGTCGTGACTGAACCTATTGGTTCAGTTCGGTTTCATAGGACCGAACCGATAGGTATGGTCGGTCAGGATGACCGAACAAGTCATACTACAACAAGGGGTTTTCGTGTGGTTCGGTTTTTGTTATCGAACCGATACGTTAGGTTCGGTAACTACGACCGAATTGCACGAAAACCAACTAGTCTTCGTGTGGTTCGGTTCTGAGTGATTGAACCGTAGGTATCGGTTCGGTAATGACGACCGAACCATACGAACGAGAACCATATTGCATGAAACTTCAGAAACTTAAAAAAAAATCCTCAAAATTACCTTCGAATGATGTGCGTCATTTTTTGAACATGAATCCCTTGCCATAATGCAATGAAAACGGATCGAAAACCACTGATTTTATAGTAACCTACAAGATTTTATATGGGTTCAACGTTTAAAATCGCATAGGGTAAAAACACAAAAAAATACTTGTAAACACAAAAAAAAAATGCAACTGATATTCTAAATATGATTCACATACCTTGAAAATGCTATTTGGAATGGAAAAAACTTCAAATAAGTGAAGAAAAGTGGTGGAACTAGAATTAAAAACCAAGGTGACGGTTTGAATAGTGATGGGGTAAGGTTAACAGTTTTGTGAGATGAGTTTGAAAAATAAATTAAAATTAAGGACATTTTAATATAATCACACGAGGGTATTATTAAAAATCACTTTTGCTGGTTTTTTGTGATAGAAAAAGTATTTTTTGTGGTTCAATTAGCTACACTCAAAACAAACTCAAATATAAAGAGTAATAATATAAATTAGAAAAACACTTAAAATACCACACGTAAAGATGATTAAAAATAAATATAATTACTAATAATTTAAATGTCAACTTAGAATTAAATGAGAAAGCAAATTCATGAACTCATAAAAATGCTCAAATGAGTTGACCATAGATTGCGATTATTTAACAAACAAGCCCTATATCAATTATTTTTCACTTGCAAATTTTCAAATTTTATTATTTTAATCTCTTTTCTTCGATTTTTTTTTTTTTTTTGAAAACCTTTTCTTCGTTTTTAAACATTAAAGACAAATTCATTACTCCCACACTAATACTTTGCTAAAAAATAATAACATCCACAATTATAAAAAAAAAGGGGACCTTTAACTAATGCCATTGAAATGAAAATAAAAGGCACGAGACACAAAACGCGCCTACTTGCCCTATCGACCGTACGATCAAAATCGTTTCCCAAATCAAAGCGCGGGCCCACCAAATTACAACCATTAGAGAGCGCCACGTACACGAAGTATGTAACTGAGGACGAACGGCGAGTATAGATTCAATGGGGATCAGCGAACTCGATTTTCTAGGGCGCGCGCAGAGAGAGCAGAATTATACAAGAGAGGAGAGAAGAGGAACGAAGCTTCGTATCGTGTCGTTTCATTTCTTCGGTAACGATTTTCTTCAATGGCTTTGAATAGCGGATTGAGAGGCGGCTTCAAGCTACTGTATGCTTCAGAAGCATCTCTTTCGAAATCAGGTCTCGAAACCCATCTTTATTAGTGTTTTCGTTTCTGTCAGTTTTTTTTTTTTTTTTTTCTACTGTCATTATCTTCATCTCCTTGTTTATTATCTGATTTGACTCACTGATCTTGCACTTGGAGCAAAAATGTTAGAATTTCTACGCCGAAGAACGTAGATTTTGCTTTTTTTTTCTTTTTTTCTTTTTTGCGTTTCTTGATGCGAGCGTTGATTTATTGTTTCAAGTTTGATGATTCATCGATAGGCATTGCGCATGGTGTTATTTGATTAGTTTGATGGTTAATGAAGAAAAGGGATGCAACAGACGATTCAGATCCCACTTTGGTAGATTTTCTGGTGTTTTAATTGTTATTTGTAGAGATGCTGTAGCGGGTGCAGACGGTGCAGGGATGGCTAACTACGTGATTGAACTCGCAATGTCGATGAGAATGGGTTAACGGCTCACAACACCAACAGCATGAGCAATGTCTGGTCTGGTGCATATCATAGCGTACATTAGACTGCCAACCACCGATGCATAGGGCACCTTACTTATCTCTGATTTCTCCTCCTCGCTTGAAGGACACTGGCTCGAATAAAGCTTGAAGTGGCTTGTCAGTGGAGAACTAACAGGTTTAGCTTTGCTCATGTTGAATCGCTCTAAGACTTTCTCAATATACTTTTCTTGAGATAGCCAAAGTTTCTTGTTCTTCCTGTCACGAACAATCTTCATGCCAAGGATTTGTTTTGCGGGTCCTAAGTCTTTCATGGCAAAGAACTTGCTCAACTCTTTCTTTAACGTGTTAATCTTGCCAATATCTTGGCCTACAATTAACATATCATCAACATAAAGCAAAAGAATAATAAAATCACCATCAGAGAATTTCTTGATGAAGACGCAGTGATCAGCTGTCGTTCGGTTGTACTCCGTTTGCTCCATGAACGAGTCAAACTTTTTATACCACTGCCGCGGTGCCTGTTTCAAACCATACAGACTCTTCTTCAGCCTGCATACCAGCTTCTCTTTTCTTTTGACTTGGAAACCTTCGGGCTGCTCCATATAGATATCCTCGTCAAGATCACCGTGTAAGAATGCAGTTTTTACATCAAGTTGTTCAACCTCCAGATTAAGACTTGCTGCCAAGCCAAGAACAACTCGGATTGAAGACATTTTTACCACTGGTGAGAAGATTTCATCGAAGTCAACGCCTTTCTTCTGTCCGAATTCTTCATGGGAATATCCCACAAAGATACACTGCTTTGCTTTTCCATCCAGCTTGGACCTTTCGTCTCTAGGGATGTGAACAAATGCTCTGCAGCCGAATACTTTCAAGTGTTTGTAAGAAACGTCTTTCCCCGTCCAAACCTTTTCTGGTACGTCGTAGTTCAGTGGAACTGATGGAGAAAGGTTGATTAAATCAACTGCTGTCCTCATTGCCTCCCCCCAATAGGAGTTTGGCAGTTTTGCATTTGAGAGCATACATCTGACTCTTTCACAGATGGTTCTGTTCATCCTCTCTGCGACACCGTTGTGTTGAGGTGTCTTTGGTACTGATTTTTCCAGCCTGATGCCGAAACTTCTGCAGTACTCCTCGAATGATCCGCGATACTCACCGCCATTGTCTGATCGTACACACTTCAAACGTCTGCCAGTTTCTCTCTCAACTTTTACATGAAATTGCTTGAAAACTTCCTGCACTTGATCTTTAGTTTTCAAAGCAAAGGCCCACACTTTTCTAGAGTGATCATCAATAAAAGTCACAAAATAATGAGCACCTCCTAGTGTCTTACAACTCATTGTACAGACATCTGTGTGTATTAAATCTAGAATATTTGCCTTTCTAGATGGTGGGGAACTACGAAATGCAACTCTGTGTTGTTTACCCATAATACAATCAACACAAGTACGTAAAGATGTACCTGTCATTCCTGGCAAGTGCTCCTTCTTGGAAAGAATTCTGAGACCCTTTTCACTCATGTGGCCGAGCCGCTTATGCCATAACTCGGTGGGAACTTCTTTCCTCATGGTATTTACTTCTTCTTTACACAGCTTGACTTCTGTGTGGTAGAGTGATGCATCTTTCTTGCCTCTGGCTACTACCAAGTTTCCTTTGGTGAGCTTCCATTTTCCTTCACCAAAGTTATTATTGTAGCCATCGTCATCAAACATTCCGGTGGAGATCAAATTGAGGCGGATATCTGGAACATGCCTCACATCTTTCAAGAGTAACCTGTATACAAGGTTAGTTTCTAAATAAATATTACCGATGCCGATAATTTTGGATGCATCATCATTTCCCATCCTCACTCGTCCGAAATCACCTTGCGTGTAGGCTGAGAAGAAATCTCGTCGTGAGGTGACATGGTAGGACGCACCTGAGTCAACTACCCATGTAGAGTCTTGACTTGCAAGGTTGACATAATCAGCATCTCGAACAATGACGACTTCTTCAGTGAGAGTTGCGGTGTCATTTGTTCGGGTTTCTGCTTCTGGATTTCTGGATCGTTCCGCCTTTAACTTTCGACATTCTCGAATGAAGTGTCCGGGCTTGCCGCAGTGATGACACTTCTTGTCATGCCACGATCTGGACTTCGAGCGTCCTCTTTGCTGACTTTGGTTACGAGGATATCTGCTTTTACTCCTTTCGTGCCATTCTTGCTTGCCTTGTTTTTCCATGACAAGTGCTTCAGTTTCAGGAGTATAACCATTGTCTTTTCGTCGAGACTCTTCGTTCAACATTCTGTCTTTTACCATTTTCATGGTAAGCTTGCCGCCAGGAGCTGAGTTACTAACTGACACAACTAGAGTGTCCCAACTTTTTGGTAGAGAACTCGTCAACAACAACGCTTGTAGCTCGTCATCTACGATCATCATCATAGAGTTGAGTTGATCTACAATGCCTTGGAACTCACTCATGTGTTCCGATACGCTGCTTCCATCTTTATACTTCAAATTGACTAATCGTCGTATCAGATTAGCTTTATTCTGTACGGTTGTCCTCGCATACATTGTCTTCAACTTTTGCCAAAGAACGTAAGCATCGTGTTCATTAGCAAAATTTTGGAAAATGCTCTTGTCGATCCATTGTCTGATTTGAGCAGCACACTTTCGGTTTAGCACGACCCAATCAGTGTCTGTGCTGGTTGTTTTTGATGTCTTGTCATCTGTTGAAGTTGTAGTCACAGCTTCCTCCTTCGGCATTATAATCGGCTTCCACAGATCTTTAATGTATAAAAGATCCTCCATCTTCGGCTTTCAAATTGCATAATTAAATGCAGTCAATCTGATCATATTGCCTGTGTACATATTGCTTGTGCTCTCCTCCATTTGAGTCGTCAGTCAACAGGTTTCGCGGAGCTTGACACTTTTTCGACGATAAATAGTACTATGTGAATAGTACTCAATGAATAGTATCCCTTGTGAATAGTATTATATGAATAGTGCCCTTGTGAATAGTGCTCCATGAATAGTATTCTATGAATAGTATTCTATGAATAGTATTACTATTCTAAATAGTGAATACGTGAATAGTAATGTATGTATGAACCGTACCTTTGCTGAAAACGACCCAGTCTCTGATACCACTTTGTTGGAAAAAACGATGGTTGTAAAGAAATAAATTCTACAATCCCAGGACAATTTCGCGGAGCTAAAAATACAACAAAGATAACACTAAAGATTTTAGCGTGGAAAACCCTCCAAAGATGAGGTAAAAACGACGGGACCCGTAGGCCGCTTAGAAACTTCCACTATAATCAAATGGGATTACAAACTTCACCTTTCGGTGGATCTCTCACAAATATACACTAATTATGTATCTTCAATTTGTGGATAACACTTCACAAATTGGCTCACACTTTTTCTTCTCAAAGAAACTCTCTTTGAGGTTCTCTAGATCTCTAGAATTAGATCTCTCTGAATATTTGATCTCTCAGATGATTTTGAAGAATGAAATTAAGGATCTATTTATAGGAGTTAAATTAGGGGCAATTTCGTAATTTCTTTGATCAATCCCACGTGATTCATGCAGTTGCTGCCCATGCATCTTCTTGCTTCCTGCCCACGAGCTACCCACGTGAATGCATGAGTTGTTGTTGTTCATGCATGCATTCTGCCCACATGAAAGTGAGGTAGACCCCATCAATCCTGGAAAGGAACATTGGACAACAGTCAAATGGATACTCAGGTATCTTAGAGGTACTTCTAGTCATTGTTTATGTTTTGGTAATAATAAATCTGTATTAGAAGGATTTACAGATTCAGATATGGCTGGCGATGTGGATACGAGAAAGTTGATATCCGGGTACCTAATAACCTTTGCAGGGGGAGCTGTCTCATGGCAATCACGATTACAAAAGTGTATTGCCTTAAGTACCACCGAAGCAGAGTACATTGCAATCACTGAAGGTTGTAAGGAGATCTTGTGGATGAAAAAGTTCCTACAAGAATTGCAGCAGAACCAAGAAAAATATGTTCTTTATTGCGACAGTCAGAGTGCAATTCACCTCAGCAAGAACTCAACCTTCCATTCAAGGTCCAAGCACATCGACGTAAGGTATCATTGGATTCGTGATGTGCTAGAAAATAAACTGTTGCAAGTTGAGAAGATCCACACTAATGACAACGGGGCAGATATGATGACGAAGTCCCTGACCAGAGAAAAGCTTGCTATTTGTAGAGATATTGCAGGTGTGGAGGAGCCCTGTTCCACATGAGGTGGAGGGGGAGATTTGATGGGGTCCACCTCACTTTCATGTGGGCAGAATGCATGCATGAACAACAACAACTCATGCATTCACGTGGGCAGCTCGTGGGCAGGAAGCAAGAAGATGCATGGGCAGCAACTGCATGAATCACGTGGGATTGATCAAAGAAATTACGAAATTGCCCCTGATTTAACTCCTATAAATAGATCCTTAATTTCATTCTTCAAAATCATCTGAGAGATCAAATATTCAGAGAGATCTAATTCTAGAGATCTAGAGAACCTCAAAGAGAGTTTCTTTGAGAAGAAAAAGTGTGAGCCAATTTGTGAAGTGTTATCCACAAATTGAAGATACATAATTAGTGTATATTTGTGAGAGATCCACCGAAAGGTGAAGTTTGTAATCCCATTTGATTATAGTGGAAGTTTCTAAGCGGCCTACGGGTCCCGTCGTTTTTACCTCATCTTTGGAGGGTTTTCCACGCTAAAATCTTTAGTGTTATCTTTGTTGTATTTTTAGCTCCGCGAAATTGTCCTGGGATTGTAGAATTTATTTCTTTACAACCATCGTTTTTCCCAACACGAGCGTTGATTTATTGTTTCAAGTTTGATGATTCATCGATAGGCATTGCGCATGGTGTTATTTGATTAGTTTGATGGTTAATGAAGAAAAGGGATGCAACAGACGATTCAGATCCCACTTTGGTAGATTTTCTGGTGTTTTAATTGTTATTTGTAGAGATGCTGTAGCGGGTGCAGACGGTGCAGGGATGGCTAACTACGTGATTGAACTCGCAATGTCGATGAGAATGGGTTAATGGATTAGAAAAGACCAGTTTTAATGACTGAGAGCCTCGTGGCTTGTGTGTGTGTGCGCGCGTGCACACGCATTGTTTTTTTTTTTTTTTTTGAAATGTTGATTTAACCCTTGATAGAGTGGAGCAGCGGAAATTGATTCATGCGGCTCATGTAGTTGGGGAAAAGCTAGAGTTGAGTTGAATAAAGCCCCATAGTGCTTGTAAGACAATAAATCATTTGGGTGAATTACTGTTTCAAGGGAACTAATCAATGATGCCGAGGATGCAGACAGATAGAAGCATGCTGATTGTTTTTGTTGTGATTTTATAATTATTTCTTTTTGCTTTAGACGAGCCAACTGAGAAACTGTAATAATATAAGGTAAATTGGTGTTAGTAGAGGAATTCTAAACTTAAAACAACCTGTCAACCACTACATCTAAAAATTCTTATTACAAATTTATGAGGCTTGGAAAAATTCAAGCGCATAGGAGACTCTGAGAAAGGTATAAATATTAATAGGAAGTTAAAAATAGATAAATAGATTGATGGATAGAGAGAGTGATGCTACAAGCAATAGTAAATTTAAGATGTGACGACTTTTAGCACATGTTATGTACTAGTGATGAATGATAATGCATTACATTACAAAATTAGTAGAATTAGGTACAAAAAAAAGAAATTTATAGACCTAGATCATATTAGAGGCGTTAAATGTGAGGATCAAAGAGTCGTGGCACATGACGAGGATATCAAGGATAGGTGAATAAGTTATTTTCACAATTAATTCATGGGAGCATGCAGGAAATGAATGATAGTTTATTAGTCTTCGATACCATTGATAAAATCGGTAGATGTTAGGATTATAGATTAGTTGAAATTGAAGGTTCCTGGATAAATGTGAAGATAGGGAAGGCTTTTAAACCAAATGTTATCCTTATGGTTGCTTGGGAATGTGTGGAAGACTTTGGCTTGTAATGCCTGAAATATTAAATAATACCACAAAAGAAAGGCATTTGGGGATGTTTTATGACTAGTCTTTTTCTTTAGAAGTAGTTAATGCATTCAAGGTAGTCATCTCTATTGCTAATGCCTTTTGCATGGATTTGAGGTCATGGGTCTGAGGTAATCTGTAATCATTGCTTTGCTACCTCAACTTTTTTTTTTTTTTTTTTAAATAATCAAGGGTATCCGGGTATACTGTCCCAACTAATCCCTTGGGCCCCTGGTTGCTCGAGTGAGAGACACCACCAATGGCCAATGCTAGTGGAGAGCCGAACTTGTGACCTCGTTTCTTAAGACGAGCGCCCCGAGCCACTACCAACCAAACGTTAGTTGCTACCTCAACCTTTTCTCATGTGGTAGTTTCAACCTTATGGTGTTGGCCAGGTGGCAAAGGAGGAATGTTCAATTAATACCATTTCATTGTCTGTAACAATAGTTGTTAATCTAGTGGTTGCGTTTCATTTTTTTTAAAAAGAAAATGCATTGACCTTTTTATAAAAAAGCATTTCTAGTTTTGAGTTTTATATTGTAAGAAAATAGGAGATTGAAATGGAAGAAAAGGTTGAGATATCCCTTTAATTCCTCATTTCAACCTTATGGTTTTTGGCAAGTTGCAAAGGAGGAATGTTCAATCAATATCATTTCATATTTTGTAAAAATTGTAGGTAATCTAGTGGTTGCATTTCACACAAGAAAGTCAACTAGTGTAATAATTTATTGGAGCCTCATTGTTTGCTTAGTTGAATACTAATTTTAAAACAAAAATTATTTCTAGTTTTGAGTTGTATATTGTGAGAAAACACTAGAGTGAAATGGAAGAGAAGGTTAAAATATTCATTTTTTTTTTCCCTCTTTTAAATGTTTTAGCGAATTATTGTGAAATGCTTGAAATGTTGAACATTATGAAGAAGACATTGCCTAGGTGATGGCTTAGTTGATTCCTTGATGGTACCCTTGACAACAATAGACCTATCTCGCTTGTGTGGCAAGAGATGTCTGTTGTAAACTCCCTCTAGAGTCTAGAATCACTTGTTGACCTAATTTTCCGTATGAGTTACTAATCATGATCAAAGTGGTCGGTGGAGAGGTGGGTGTTGGTTCTTGAAATATTAACATTTCTAAAAATAATAACATGAACACTACCCCTTTCTCCAAAAGGGAGAATCAAATGTATCACATTGGATGTCTAGAAATTCCACTTCTTTGTGCATTTATTTTCATGACACTTTTAGCAAGACCCTATCTAGCCTAAGTCCAATTTTTCATATATGGGCACATCTATATGAGTATTTAATTTATCATTAATTTTTTTTTTTTTTTTTTTTTGAGAAGAAACCACATTTTATTGATAATAGACCAAAAGAACAACAACGAGCACCAGAAGTGCTCCGAAGTAAAACAAGCACCGACAGCCCAAAACCCTCCCCAACCCCCAATCCAAAAACCACACAGCCACACAAACCCACCCTCTAGACAAAACCACTCAAACTTGATGCAAGCACCCAACCCAATCTAACAACCAATCAGACAAAGAAAAACCTTGACCCAAAGATGATGCATGAACCCACGAACTTGCTACAAATTTGACATCCTCCCAAAGCTTATCCGCCGATCTAGGCTTATCCAGAAAAACCCTGTTGTTTCTTTCTAACCAAAGATACCAAAGCGAAGCAAAAGTAGCAACTAGACACACTTCCTTACCCGCACTAGACACAAAGTTCACCTGGGGTAAAGACATAGTATCCTCAAGACACCTAGGAGGGGTCATTCTCCCACTTGTGAAAGTGCACCACTTGTTCCAAATCCACATGGCAAATGGACACTACAAGAAAATGTGAGCCGTACTCTCACCTTCCTGAAAGCAAAATATATAACAATATGGAGATAAATGCCAATGAGGAAAACGCTTTTGCAACATATCAAAAGTGTTTATCCTCCTATGAGCCAGTAGCCATCCGAAAAACTTAACCTTAGATGGAATGTGCGTTTGCCATATGAATGGAGCCATTCGAAAATTATAATTTATCATTATTAAACTATCTAATGACCACTATTGTTGCATATCCATTTTGCCTTATCATCTAGATTGCAAAATCTGTAGCCTAGCACTAGACTCTAGAGCGTGACCATCATCCGTGGAGTCATTTAAGCTCGAGTCACATTCATATACTCAATAGAGTATGTGACCATCATCAAGGTTGAGAGCGTGGAGATGGATTTGAGCGTCTTAAGAGTTGTTGATTTGATGATTTCCCAAGTCTGACCATTTAAGATATTTATGACTTCAATCAAGAAAGGAAAAACTCATCCAATGAGTTAGATAGTAGATTCTTATAGAGTTTCATCTATCTTCAACCATGAACAGCAGAAATTGAATGAGTCAAGGAACATTATAGTTCTGGTGGCTTCAGCATTTACTTATTATATAAACTAGTTCTTGTTATTTCATTACATAGTTACAATATTCGAGATGGCTGCAAGTTGTTCACTTGATACAAGGTCTCTTATTTCTTCATTTATAGTTGCACGGTGAGGCTGCTAATAAGATACTTTGAATAAAGACCAACTTCCCATTTCTTCATTATTATCATTTCATGGTGGCCATAAATCTCTACTTATTATGAAGTCCACCTTCCGCCTTGCAATTGTTTGTTTTGCATTTCTTATGCACTGTTGCTGTTGATAATTCTTTAAAAAATCTTGGATTCTCATTTATCATTTACATGCTATAATTATGATCTGACAGTTAGTCGAGGGTTCCATTCAACTGGTGTGAAGAAAATGGGAGGGCATGCACATGGGCATGACGAGCCATTCTACCTTCATGCAAAGCACATGTACAACTTGGACAGGATGTCACACCAAAAATTGAAGATGAGTCTTGGAGTGCTTACTGCCTTCAGCATTGGCGTCGGTGTTCCAATCTTCGCCGTTGTATTCCAGCAGAAGAAAACTGCTTCTGGGTGATCAATATTCATTTCATTGCACTGGTTCTCAATAAGGAAAGACTAGTTTTTGCTCCCTTCACTTTCACTATATGACCATCTGGGTACATGGTTATCCCAGCTCAAACCCGTAATAGCTCCTGGTCGTTCTTTCTGGAATTGTTTTCTGCTTGTTCAGACATTTTTGAGTTCCCATATTCTGTTGGAAAAACCCTTTTTTCTTTTTGTTAAATAAATGCATGGAAAGACTTCAGTGAGATGTACCCAGTAATTGCACATCTTTGGGGTTCTGTTCGATATGCTGAGACCGAGTTGATCAATTTGATTTTGTTGACATTTTTTCATTTGCAAATAGGGAGCTATATTTCATTGGGTTTTCTTCCCCATTATGGCTGTGGTTGGTTTCATAATTTATGATATTTGTCTTGAACTTTATAAAGAATGCATCTAAAGTTGACAATCAAAGGTTTGATTTTCAGATTTTTTGGATTGAGTAGAAAGCAGTTTTTTAGAGTTACAGATTCTATAAAATCTCAAGAAGATACAAAATCAATTTCTATGTACAGGATTCTATCGAATGATAATTTTTTTAAGTGAGTATATATATATATATATATATATTTTTATTGTTTTTGGATTTTCCATTCCCATACACTGGGAAACCGCTGTGTCCCACTTGCATTATAATGTGAATTGATTCCCACATGACATGCAGTTGTAGTTTATTTATTGTTTTCATTTCTGCTTGGTGTCCACGTAGTATCCATCCAAGATAAAAAAGAATCATATATATGTGGCATAAAATTCATCCTTGCTCATGGTGCTCGCTGCTCTCATCCTTTCAACAAAAAGGGCCCACCTATTGAATTTGTTCCATTCGTTTCTCTCATTTCTCCATATTCAACAACGCATCATTCTTTTCTTTTCTCAAAAAAATAAATAAATTATATATCATACATACTATCTTCTAATTCATAATCAAGGATATTCGAGCATCTTCCTTATTCAATAATTTCAATTCACTCATTTCTTTTCTTTCTTTTTCACTTTAAATAATGTTAACCTTCAACGCTGTTTAATTTAGGATTTATGATTTAGTGTTTAAAATATTTTTACGATGTATAAAATTAGAATCAAACCGTGAAACTTCTATACCGGAATGATCTTGAAACTCAACTTACTTTCACTGAGCCAACCATTCATTGGTAAATCTCGGACTTCTTCCATTAGTGTTTAACATGATATATAATGTTAAATTTGTAGTTTTTCAAAATGTTTGCTAAATTAAACCTCATTAGGAATAGCTATGGAAGAAAGCCAAAAGTTATTCCACCATGAGTTTTTTAATATTTGGACTAGTAATAGGATAGATAAACTTCTTTATATTGTGAATTTATAGTAATTAGTACCTCAACTTCTTCTTCTTCTTCTTCTATTTTTTTTTTTTTAATAAAAACCTAATATTCATCATTGGACAGATTCAGGTAGATGAAGCTGTAGCTCCTTGGATCAAAGGGATTATCTGTGCCATGATGATTAGTGCTTGTCAAAGCTAGCTAGAAGAGTTTCTATGTATATGCCATCTGTTCCCACACTTTTAAAAGGGAGAAATCCTTTTAATTGTATCAGCTAGCTGGTCCTGGGAGATGATGATCTAACTAGGGATGATAATATTGGATTTCCTTTTCTATGCAATGTCATACACCTGGACCATCACAGATGTGCAGCGTAGGTAGGTCCCAGATAGCACTTTACCTTGAGATTCTTCCCCCGCACACAAATCATGTGACCTCACCTGCCAAAAATGCCATGTATGGCATGGCTTTCCATGTTAAGCCAATACTCTTTCATCCATCAAATTAACATATATTTTAAGAAATTTTCCTAACAAATAATTCTTTCTTAAGTGTCTTTAAATCTTTTTTTTGAATAAAGTAAAACTAAAGTTAAAATTACAGCTAAACTACTACAGGTCCTTTTTTTTTTTTTTTTTTTGAAGTTACAATGGACTCTAAGCTTGTGTGCTTGTGTGTCCCTCCCGTGGGGTGTCTGGTGCTTGCGAAACCTATTAATTCCCACACCAATGGATTGACAAGATGGTTCCTCCAAAGATGCTCATAATCAGCTAAGTTTAAGAATCTGACGTGGTGAATCGGGTGAGATATTTCCTATCCGAAGGGACCTACGCCCAGAAAGCTTTTAGTTGGTTGTTAATCTTACCCCATTAACAACCAAATATGAGAATATGATTAAGAATAATCCTATCTTATTCAATCTCACTTGGCAAAGGTACCCTATAAGAAGAATATATATGAATATTACAAGATTTTATTAATAAAGCAAAAATCTCAAGTGTTTTTTTTTAATTAAAAAAAAACGAATATTATCAATTAATAATTTCTATTTAATTCAACTTAATAAAACCTTTTCTATTACATATATAAATTTGGCAAATCGAATACTAATATTAGATGTATCTATCAAATTAAGAACCAAATTGAGGTATATATTTATTTATTTTTGTTTTTTTAAATATTTTTAGGTTAAAATTTTTAAATAAGATTGAACCTAAATAATATTCTAATACTAAATTGGGTATGAAAGAAATATCTTGCCATAAGATATTGTCTAAACTTGATATTTTTTGTCATATATAAAATCATATATTTTTTAAAAATAAATAAATAATAAAGCTAAACAAATATAAAAGATTCTCTTTTACTTTAATTGCTTTTAAATCAAAGAGTAACATCATGATATATATATATATATTTTTTCTTTTGAATAAAATGTAAACCTGGAAGAAACAATACAGGGCCTGGGATTAACAGAATCCACCAATGCAAGCTTTGAAATTTAAAGGTGACGGAGGAGAGAGGAAGAAGAAGATGTCCTTATCAAGAATCCTCATTTGGAGAACCCAACAAAGGAAGTGATGCGTTAACAGTAACTGCACTGTCTTTTGCCAGCAGACACAACAGTATTGGGTAAAAGCAGTTAAAATTATAAATTAAAAGAATTAATTATTTATATATATAAAATGTGAGGAAAGTTTAGATGTTTGTCACGAATATCAAGGTGCGATGATGATGAGCACCATGTGGCACACTTTCCATTTTCTGCTCTGTTCCCACTGGGGAGGCAACGCATGAGAGTCAGTGAGAAATCACAAGGGTTTTGATCCTCTGCTCTTCAACACATGGACCTTCTTCTGATACATATATATACATATGAATATATATATATTTGAGTTAATTGATGAAGAATAATAATGATAAAAAAATAGATGAAGTCTTATAAATGGGTCAAGCTGGAAAATGATGAGAATGAGTTTTATGATAAGTTTTTGAGCTATTTATTCAAATGGTGTTAATAATTAAGCACCAATTCAAATATTAATAATTCACGTTAACTTAAAATGGTAATAGAAACCATGCACCTATATTTTCAACATAGTGGCATGCATGCATAAATGAAATTGAAATAAATCACAAAGGGGTTGATTCGTTGATTTACAGAGTAAACTATGAGGTGCAGTTAAAAGACTCATTACGAGTTTAAGCCCGTCCTCATCCATTTCTAGTGGAAGATGTGACCTTGTCTCAATAAATCATCAAATTCAAAAGAATTAGTCTCGTCCTAAAAGAGATAAAAACACCTACTGGATACCAAAAAACCGATACCATAAAAAAGAAAAAAATTGAATTAAAATCATTGGGTTATTTAAGTTAAATCACATGATGCATTTGAATATTAATTATCTTTCTTATATCAAGTAGACTTAGTATGTAGGTAAAAGATGATGTAATGAAATTAATGTATCTAGAAAAAAAAAAAAAAACTTCATACAAATATGAAACTTAGGGAGCACACAAGAAGAAGAAAGAAAAAAATAAATAAGGAAAAGTACACACATATATATATACCCCTATATTTTTTTGCCATCGAATTTTCTCTTTAAATTACTGAAAAATCCCTTTATGTCCTTTATATATATGGTGTTTAAATTCCAAGATATTTATTTTAATCATGTTGACAATTAATATTTCAATTTATTTGATAAAATTTTTCAACAGCAATGCTACATGACTTGAAAATAGTACATCATTTGACACAAATCTAACGTGGAACCTCCACATCATTTTCACATTAGATTTTTTAGGTTTAACTTTCCATCAAGATCTCTTTATATTAAATATCGTGTAATTAAGACTGTTAGGGTAATTTTGTCATTTAAAGGGAAAAGGGTAATTAATTGAAAATTTTAAATTTGTTTTATTAGTATTATAACAACGATAGAGAGCAGTTAGATGGACCTCACATATAGATTATTTACATCCCAATCCATATTTTTTTGCTTATTCCTAAAATACCCTCAATCAAATTTACTAAACTAATCTTAAAAAAACAAAAAAAAAAATACCCCTCCTATTCTCATCCCACCGTCTTCTTCTTCTTTCCAACGGCAACACCACTAGTTCTTTTTCTTCTTTCTAATGCCAACGCCCTAACAACACCATTGCATTTCTCTGTACATTGTAATCGATTGCAAGAGTTTTTTCTTCAATGTTCAACGGTTTTTTTGGATGTTTTGTTGAATAGATGATTGTTTGATTTTCTAGGTTAAATCATTCAAAAAACAACACCATCAACACACATTTCAATCAATATGGCCAAAGGAGATTGTTCTCATGACGACGTACATTAAGAAGATGTAAGTTTTGGTTGTGAGATAATGGAAATGACAACGTTAATCGAGTGCCTTACGCAGTGTGACCACGTGATCCTCAACTAATCCCATCCCTTTTTTTGGGAACTACATTTGCGTCCTTGGCAGATTATATTGATATGAAAGGTTGACATGAGGAAGAATTAAAGGAAAATGGTCATACAACTAATCCTATCATACACATTTTGTATTAAAATCATTATTGAAACATTTTTGATGTAGAATAGACATTAAGTGTGAAATGATGCATGTGTACCTTAAGCAATGTGAGATACCCTACAATTTGACAAACTGAGGCCCTCGTCGCACATCCAAGCTGACGATACAGATACGTAAGACATGCGGCACCCCATGAGTACGTATGAATCATGTGCAAGTGCATGAGCAATTGAAGATAAGTGACGAAGACTCGTGTTGATGTCTTGTCACAAAATAGTATGCACCCTAGCAAGAATAATAGAAATGCCCTCGCCGTGCACTCCACAACCCGATCGACCCGATCATTTTGGGTCAGGTCGGGTTAATTTTTGATCAACTCGACCAAACTCAACCCAACCCGACCTCTTAAAATATATATATATAATAATAATAATAATAATAAAAATACTAAAAAATTATTACATACAAGACCTCTAATTAAAAAAACCTATAACCCTTAACTACTTTTGTCGAGTTGTTAGATTAGATGGTAAGAAGAATATGATAAGATGGGTATTTGAGACTAAAAGAGGAAAGTTCTCATTTTAGTCTCACATTGTTTGTTGGGAAGAATGAGAGACTCTCTTTCTCTATAAAAGCTCATCAACTCCCTATTCATCCTCATTCACATAAGTCCAGTTTAAGAGTAGGTTGACTTGTACATATATGAATTCTCCCAAAAAATAGAAATATCATCTTTTAAAGCTTAAATAGTAGTTTAATAAGTTGGATACATGATAATCCAACATATTTTATTACTAATATAAGCTTAAATACTAGTTATTAAGCTTTTATAAAATTGAGCTATTTAATATGGGCCCAACCCGACCCGATTTCACCCCTAGGGGTAGGGGACGCGTACTTGCTTGGGGGTACCAAGTCGGGCTTTCAACCAGTGCTTAGCCACAAATTTCCCTTTCTCCTTCTTAAGCTCCTCCTTCGCATCACTGAATAAAACTCCCAGCCCTTGCACCAATAATTCAGCTCCATCATTGTTGTCCATTGGTATGGCTGAAATGGATCTGCCCATGATAAGAATGTTGAGAAGTATCGCAACATTGTCGAGGGTAATTGTCATTTCACCAAAAGGAAGGTGAAATATGTTCGTTTCTGGTTGTCATCTCTCCACAAACGCAGAAATCAGTGTCTTGTTGGCATGCGTGTATGAGCAACCAATCAAGGGATTCAACCCAAATTCTTTTATTATTGATTGAAGTCTTTCTTGCTCGGGGTGACATTCGAGATCCCACTCATCCACCTATGCTCCATGATCTATACACCTAAGTAGATGTCGATGTTGTAAATAAAAAATAATATCAAAACAAATATGAATGGTCAATATTAATAAGAAATAATCGTTAACAACATATTTACTATACACTAGGGATGAAGACTTACTTTGCCAACCCATATTGTAACACCCCATAGTCCAATATGTTATCTTGACTGAGAATCACCTGTGTCGGTGAATTCCAGATTTGGAAAAGACCAGTCAAGATTAACAATGAAAATTGCTGATCACGAAAGGATCAGAAGGCTGAAAGAAAAAGAATTGGATGTAATCCAGTGATAATAAATTATATAACTTATAAATGGCTAGTAACTATCCAACAACAACGAAATACACAGCTTATGAGCTTGTGGCAAAGTTGTAATGTGAAAAAGACAGAGGTTTGAACCATTGATAGCTTCAGATGTGGGTGCTAATGATGTGGGTAATTCTGTAAAAACATATATAGTTGAGACTGAAGTAAAAATAAAAAAAATAAAAAAATAGAAGGTCTCAATGATAAACAAGATTAAATGAAAAGATATGTGAAAGTTATGGAAACTTTCAGGAGAAGAAACTCAGAGTTCGAAATTAAACCTTATGAGGTCTCGAGTTCGACTCTGGAGGAGGCCATACACTATTCATCAGTGAATAGTGTGGATAAATGATCCCGGGGGTACTAGACACTGCGGTGTACTGTGTACTGGGATGTGACAATATTATGTGGTATATAATGGCTGAAGTATGCCCTGCGGGGTACTCATCACCCTGGGTAGGGGGCACTGTGTGCGACCCAGGCGTGACACATATAGCTGCAGCAATATGATTCTTGAAACTAGTAAGGATAGAAGAATCGGTAAAGCCTCCCAGAAATACGACAGGGGCACTCTCATCTTCTTCAGTGTATTGCCTCTCTTCGCCAGTGTGTTGCGTGCTTGTCTCGTCTATTTGCTCTTCTTTTTGTTCTCTTGGTGTGCAACATTTGTAATGGCCGGTAAATTGGTTTTCGTATGCCTGTGTCTTCTCTCTAATGTTGTAGGTCGAGTGCGTGACCCACTTTGCTCAGTATAAGTAGTGTTGCGTGTCCTTAGCATATATATACACAATAAAATGGTTAATCACTATTTATTTAAAAAAGACAAATTCAGGCAGGATCGGCGTTGATAGACCGACCCTAGAATGAAGCTCGTCCATGGTGACGAACTTCGTTCTTGCCTATTTTCCGCGCAAAAAACACCCATAAATATTGAATTTCATGAATAAAAGTGAATAGAAATAAAAATAAGTATTAAACCATGCATTTCTTACCGATTTAAAGGATCAATTGTCAAAAAATACACGAAAACGACGAGCGGTGATTTGCTCCAAATGATACTCCCCTACAACCAATATTCTTCAAACTAAGATAAAAAGATAAAAATAGTGGGCTTTGAAGTTAAGAGTTAGGGTTTTGGAAGGTTTTGAAAAAGAAGAATTGGTGGAGAAGAAGAAGAAACCGAGAGGGATTTGGGGGTGGGGTACGTTAGGGTGAAGGGTAGTTTAGAAATTTTGTATTTTTGACTGGGGTAGGTAGAATATATATATTTTAGGGTGAGGTTGTGTTAGTGAATAGGGTGTAGATAATTCATAAGTTGGGTCCATCTAGCTGCTCTCTAAAAATATATTTAAATTACTTTATTTCAAAGATAAGATTTTAGGGTAAATAAAATAATGATTTCATGGGTATTTTATAAACTTAAATTTATTCCTTAATTTTGACTTAGATAACATAGTATACCCCGATAAAATAAATTTATAAAGTCATGCACTTAAATTTAATATTATGTAATTCATAAAATTAATTAGATAAGACAAGTGTATTAAAAAATTAATTATTCATAAAATTATAATAATTAGCTAAATTAAAATAAGTGTACCATTTTTATTTTTTAATTTAATGGTTTATAAATTAATGTTTTCACGGGTATATAAATTAAAGTTGGATTTAATCATTGTTTTTACTTGTACAGAAGTACATGGAAAAGTTTATAGGTAGAAAAAATAAATTTTTAACATAATTATTATTTATTCAATAAACTAACAAAAATCAAATAAAAATAATCAGCAATAAATTATTTGTAACACTAATCAAATAAAGGTTGAGTCTTCACTCAAATACCCTTCTCCCTTTTTTAAAATTATAAAATTATCCTAACAATATTAATCACACTTTATTTAATGCACGTAGAAAAAACTTGCAACCTGAAAATCTGATGTAGAAGCTCCACATTAGATTTGTGTCAAATAGTGTTCAATTTGTAGGATAAATAGCATTTCTCATTTTTAAATCTAAAAATCTAGAGTGGTTTAACTCCTATATATCCACATCTTCTTAAGAATTAATAAAGTAAATTAATTATAAGACAGCCAGTGGCAATAAGGAGCATTGCATCTGTCTTGTTCTGTTAATAATCAATAACTTAAATTTTTATTTATCTTAAAATTATTCTTAATAAAAGTTATTGAAATAATTCTCAATAAATTATCATTTGACAAAGTGCTTATATATAAATATTAGTTTAAAATATTATTACTAATTTACTGCAATAACCATTTATCATAATTTTCCGAAACTACATAGGTTATATATAAATTTAGATCTCTTGTAGTACTCACCCAAATAATCTATTGGAATGGAGATCTTATCAAATCTCAAATCCAACCTCTAGACCCTAAAATTATAGGATCAATTAGATCATACAAGCTAGCTAGATCCAACACCCAATACCAAACCCTAACCATAATGGAACTTAAAGCACGGTAAGATTAACATAAAGAAAGAAAGAAAAAAATATATAAAAATGATGGATTAGTGATGATTGTGGGGTGCATAGCTATGGCCAAAGAAAACCAACACATAGTTACATAAGAAATGATGTTAAATGATATATACAAATCTAATATTATAAATTAAAGATGATATCCCTTCACAACAAAAAAAAAAAAAAAAAAAAAGATGGTAGAGATAATGAAGATGTGATTTAGGGGGATGGTGGGGAGGTATATATATATATATAATTATGATTAGCTGTTTTGATATAAAATCAATTTATGATAAGAAGTGGGCAACTTGGGAGTTGACTGGCAGATGAGCAATGTAATATTATTATATTGCTCTTGTTTTTGTAAAATAAATAAATAAAAGAAAAAGAAAAGGAGAAAAATTGAAAAAGAAAAAGTATATGTTAAATAAATAAAGAGACGTTTGTATTGTTGGTATTAGCTGGCTGGCCTTGTGTTTTCTGCATTAGATGCTTATCTGACTCTCACCTGTGCTGTCTCTGATCTGAACACTCACCAAAAATCACCTTATAATTACCTGCTCCCCCTGCCCCCCCACCACTATTCTTCTTCTTATCCCTTTATCAATTCACCTCTGTGATCTCTGTAATAAAATCAAAGAAATTAATTAAAAGATGATGTGTGGGATATGCAGCAGAGAGACCCCCATGAGTTTTGGAGAATTTTTATTTATTTATTTATTTAGTTTTTGAATCTCAAAACAGCTTTTCTATGTAATGGTAAGGTGTGCACATTATCTTTTTTCCCATACCTTATAATAAAATGAGGTTTTTTTTTTCACTTTCATACTTGTTAAATTATTTATTACACTAGTTAATATGTGTAGAGTAGATAAATCTAAGAAAAATATTTTAATTATGTACCTTGGTGTTAATACTATTTTTCAAAGCTGATACTCAATTCTCTTAGATGTTTTGAAGATAGAAGTGTATTGTGCATCACCTCCAATATCTAATAAAAGTTAGGTGTCAATATAAAAAAATAACGTTAACACTATATATTTTTAGCATTACTTTAAATATAATAGACACGAAGATATAGTTACACTAATTTATAATTAAAATAACATTTTCCTTTTTGTATTAGAGAATTAAAGAGAGAAGGGGGTTGGTGCATTAAACAGGTAATTTATAGGTAAGAAGTGGGATCTTCATCAATGGAAGAAGCAGAACAAGAAGAAGAGAGAGGAGAATTAAAGTTGGTAAAAACAAGGGAGGAGGAGGAGGAATAAGATGATTTCAGAAGGTAAAACTGATGAGAAAAAAAAAAGGGCACATGATGATGATGGTGAAGGTATTTTTTTATTTTTTGTGTTTGTATAGGTCAAATTAGGATTCTATTTATAGTTGTACTGATGAGAGCATTAAAGAGAGTAAGAGAGAGATGGTTCATTGATGGTTAGAGCTAGCTAGCTTCACGACCAGCATCACTGTCCTCATCAAAAGAGAAAGCAACATATCTATATATATATATATATATATATATATATATATATATATAAAGAAATCAAGAAAAAATAAAGAAAAGAAAGTCACTGTAACAGTAAAAAAGTGGAAAGCAAGTAGCTAGCAGTAAAAAAATAGAAAAAGACTAAAAGCATGCAATAATAAAAAGGGAATTTTTCTTTCAAGTGTATATGATGTTTTAAACACCCATCTTTCTCTCTTTCCCTATCTTCTTCTTCTTCTTCCTTCCTTCCTTCCTTCCTTCCTTGTAAATTTAGCATTCCTTACGAGGTCCCACGTGTGGGCTACTCTGCTACACCACCAGAATCCCAATCCCTCACAACTGGACCCCAAAAACCTAGAACAAATTATTAGGTTTTTGTATTTCTGTTCTTAAAAGCCAAAAAAAAAAAAAAAAAAAAATTATTGTAGGTCCTGAACCCTAGTCTTTCTTCCTCAGAAACCCATTTCAGAAGCAAAAGAGGTTGGCCTTGCCTTCCCCACCTCTTACACAGAAGATTTTAAGAAGAGAAAAAACACTAAGAGAGTCAATCACAAGGAAGAACCACACGAGTATTCCCAGTCATCACAGAATGAAGCTCAGTCTTGCACGTGCTGCCCCCACAGAATCTCCCCTCTGAAACACCACCACCGTCGACAACAACCAGAGGATGATGAAGATGAAGATGAAAAAACACAACTGTAGTTGAAAAAAAATACAAGTAAAAAATTACCCGTTTTGTTTTTGAAGAGGAAGAAGAAGAAAAGAAGCTAGATTAGTAAGCACAACACAAGATGGAGCAAAGCGAGCAACAACGACAACAGAAGCAGCCGCAGTTGCAATCTTCTTCTTTGCAACTGGTCCCTAACTTTGATGTCCGATCTGGCCCAGCTTCTGCTGGTCCGGGCCCTGGTTCTTTCATGGGCTCCATCTCCACTCCTCCTCATCTTCTCCCATCGTCAAGAACGACCCTTACTACAACAAGAACAACCTCTTCTTCTACACCAACAACAACCACTACTCCTACTTCTTCCACAACAAAACTCGTCGATGCTTCTCTCGCAATTTCCACAAACTCATCCGATTTTCGATCTGCCTCGCATAACCTCACAATTGCTACGACTACCACCTCTGCTGCTGCTACTACTACTACTGCTACTACAACTACTGCTACTACAACAACTACAACTACTGCGAAGCGATCATCGAAGGATAGGCACACCAAAGTGGACGGAAGAGGAAGGCGTATACGAATGCCTGCAACATGTGCAGCTAGGGTTTTTCAATTAACCAAAGAATTAGGTCACAAATCCGACGGAGAAACGATAGAGTGGTTGTTACAGCAAGCCGAGCCGGCGATCATCGCCGCCACCGGAACCGGAACAATCCCGGCGAATTTCTCCACTCTTAACGTTTCGCTCCGGAGTAGTGGGTCGATGATCTCGGCTCCTCCTTCTAAATCTGTTTCGCATTCTTTTCATGGCCTGGCTCTCGCACATCATCATCATGTAGCGGATCCCGGGGGAATTTCACATCCCGCGATGTTAGGCTTTCATCATCATCCTCATCAGCAGCATCAGTTTCATCATCATCAGGTTCTGACTGCAAATCAAATTGCGGGTTCTATCACTGGAACTGGAACTACCACCGATGCGGGGACTGGTGGTGGAGGTGGTGACGCAGGGGACACGCCAGAGAACTATTTGAGAAAACGCTTTAGAGAAGATCTTTTCAAGGAAGATTCCGGCGGCGATCAAGGCAATTCGTCTTCTTCCCCGGCGTCTAAATCGTCGAGACAAGATCGAGAACAGCAACAACAACAACAACGAGAGCAACCTCATAATCATAATCATGATCCTAATACTACCATGGCGGCTTCGGGTCTAATCCGGCCGGCGTCCAACCTTATGCAGGCGGCACCAATGTGGGCGGTGCCGAGTAGTGCCGGAGCTGCATTCTGGATGCTGCCTGTCACCGCCAGCACCGCGACTCCTACTCTCGCCGCTGCGACTGGCAGTGGCGGTGGTGGCGCCGGGCAAGGTGATCCTCCGGTTTGGACATTTCCGGCAGGTGGAGGGCAGTACCCGAGAATTAACATTCCGGGTGGGCTTGAATTCTCCTCTGGTGGTGCACGGATGAACCATCCACTTCAAATTGGGTCGATGCTTCTGCAACAACCGTCGTCGGTGATCAGTTCCGGTGGTGGTGCTTCTCAGCATCTTGGGCTGGGGATGTCGGAGACGAATATGGGCATGTTAGCTGCTTTGGGTGCTTTTAATAGAGCTGGTTTGAGCATGAACACTCATGAGCAACATCATCAAGGGTTGGATCATCATCATCAGCAGCAGCAAGTTCATTCATCACATCAGTCTCAAGGGACTGATAGTGGAGATGAAAGCCCTACTGATTCTCAGTAATAGTGTGTAATTCATTATCTAGGTAATCACAATTGAATTGCCCATAAATCTTCAATTTTTTTTCACTGTTAATTTATCCTTGTTTTTGGGGTTTTGTTTTTGTTTTTTTTTTTAGAGATTGTTTTGTGATAGTTTGAGAATTTGAGAGTTTTGATGAGTTGGTTGGGTGATTCAAGAGGGCTTTCTTCCAATCCCATTAATCTTCCCTCTCCTACCCTTCAAATTGTTATTTTTATTTTTATTTTTGCCATGAGAGTTTGGAATCATATTTGTTGGTCCAAAGGACCAAATTTGTATATAGAAGATGTTTATTTTTGTAGTAATTTGTAATTCTTTGTTTGTAAGGAAGACCCAAAAAAAAAAAAAAAAAAACACAAAAAAACAAGAAAACCTAACAATTTTCTCAACCTTTTGTAATCTTGATTAATTTATTCTTTTTTTCTCCTTCATCATGAAATTTCTGGTCTGTCTTCTTCAACCCTCACTTCCTTTTTTCTTTTTCTTTTTTCCATCTTAAATACCAATAATATACACGTAAGAAATTGTTTATACATAATTAAACATATAGAGTATTTCATTTTTCTTTTTTGGATTCTAGGAGTAGTGTTTTTCACCATTCCAGATATGACTTCTTCCCAAAAAAATATTCACCTTAACCCAGAATTTCTCAGGCACCAATGCCAGCGCAGATCCCATTTTCTCACCAAGGAAATTAAAAATTCTATCTGGGTCTGGGTCTGGGTCTGGGTCTTTTATATATATATATATATATATATTATGTAGTATAATCATCACCAGGTGCAAAGCATGAACTGGTATAGATTATTTCTAGAATAATAATAAATACTATGATGATCAAGAACACTCTGGCGGTCTGGTCATGTCCTCTATTAATTATATACATATTCCTGCATGATTTTCTTAAATAATTTTATCCAGATTTTCAGTGTGTGTGGTGTGTTCCGAGAACAGCAAATGATAGAAGATGAAAGGAGAAAGGAGGAATCTTTGCTTTTTGTTCATGTTGGCCAAATCTAGGAAAACATGCCTTCAAGGGTCTTTATAACATGAAACAATAATACATTATATTTCTTGTCGCTTAGAATTTAATTTCTTTTCTTTATTAGTTCATTTTGGACTTGTTTTCATTATTACATCAGCACCGTCCACATGTCCACTTGGTAGACCATCAAAAAATATATATAGTAACTTCTTGCATGCCTTAGATTCAACAAAAGAAAAAGCTAAATTATCTTCATAAAAAGTGATGTTAGATAAAGTTGATAAATAAATTTGGTTTGGTCATAATTGGGCATTTAATTTGTCATCTGACTTGTTTAGTTATAATCCCACTATATACAAACAAGAAAAACAAGTGTATAGTTTGACAAAAGTTTTTCAAAAAAGCCGTCTCTCCTCCTCACAAAGAAGATTCAACATGCATGCATTGCGTTGTGAGATTAGTCAGACGACAATATAAGATTTGATTGAACATGGCCTAGGGTGCATGTACATGAATTATAGAGGCTCTTTTATAAAAAATCTTTAAAGCCCTGTCTTGTTTGAAATTTAAAAACTATTTTTTGTATTTCAAATTTGAAAAATATGAAAAACTTGTTTCGTTTGCCAGATTGAAAAATAAGTTTTTGAGATTGAGTATAGTTAAAATGACCCAAGATATATACCCAAATTTATATCAAAGTTTATGTGATAATATACCAAATCACTACATCATTAGAGAGAAAAAAAAAAGAAACTGAAATATCCTTCACTCACCATACGTCATATCAGCATCAGTATGATTTTGAATATAATTCTTGAGTCGTAAAAGTATTTCTCTATGAGATTTAACAAAGGAAACAAGTTGTTTTTAGAAAACAACAAAAAATCATTTACTAAATTTTCTCTTTTTGAACTGTATTCTGAGTTTTTGAATTTCCAACCAAACGCAACCTTCCTTTTAATTTTTATTAATAAAATCATATATACACAAACAAAACTAAGTTAAAAACGACTGTTCTTGTGTTAACCATTACCCTTAATTAATAATTACTCATTTAATTTTATAAGAAACTTATCATTTGTTATAATTAATATTTGTTTTTACATTATATAAAAAGAGGTTGTTAATCCTTGTGACCTAAAGTTTAGGTATTATAATTCAGAAACAATCTCTCCAACATAAAAGTGAGACTGTAACACCCGGATCTCACACTAATGATAGGAGTCTTTGGTATATCTTTTATATTATGTATATATATATTTATTATATTAGATATGATGATGGATTTGGATAATTAATTTGATCTAATGGGAAGTGGGTGAGGGATATGCGTTTGTATAGGAATAAAGATGGGACCCACATACAAAATTGTAGAGAGGGGAACTTTGAAGTTGGAAGCCACCAGATGGATTGGAAAAAAAAAAAGAACTTTGGAGAAGAGTAGAGAGTAGAGAGAAGACTTTTTGGAATGGCATTTGCCAAGTTCATGGGGATTGAAAAACAAATTGGCATCCCAAGTCTAGTCGCTTTCCTCTACTTTTTGAACGTTAGAGAATAGAGTGAGAAGGAGAGGATTTAAGAATCCAAAGTTATAACTTTTAAGTACACTCAGTCAAACCCAATCCCAAACCCACTCACCGCTACTCATTTCTTACCCCAACTCATCTCTCTATCACTTTTACTATCCAATCTTAGTTCCAATGTGCTTTTAACGTATCCTTATTGAACCGCTGTTTCTCCGGTCTGATCACTTCAACCATATGGGCTAAAAGGGAAGGTTCCTTCTATTTTTTTATTTTTTTTTTGGTAATCGATGCCGCTTTCTCCTTGTCAGCTTACATACACTATAAAGACTAATTTACTTAAAATGAACACATTACAAGACATAATGATATCCTCATACCTACATATCACAACACAAGACTTCACTTTAGGTCAATTATATTGTTCATGTCCTTAAAAGTATGTAATAACATGGAGTCCTATAAATAAGAAAAAAAAATTCTAAATGTAAAACATAATACTAAGTTAGTAACAATGAGGGTTTTTTTTTTTTTTCTTAAATCGAAGGTATTTGAGCTAGCTTACATGTTGATTAATTCTAAGGCAATCCGCAATAAAGGAAAAAAAAAAGTATTGTACATGGTTCACGACATAAGATACTTTTTTTTTCAGACAAAAGTGGTATCCAACTCATTCAATGACAAGACTTAAACTCATATCCTTATAAATTATGAGTATTAGTTCTAATCACTTAGTCATTTTGTATTCAGTGGCACTGAACTCTTTTATTATAGCGAATTTGTGTATATAATAAATAATTATAGTTCTTATAAGACAGTTATTCACATGATATTTTTAACACTTAATTTTAGCATAAAACCCATTAAGTACATTACATCACTGCAAAGACATTCAATACATACAGTGAAGCTAGCAGCCAGGTACTATAAAATATATACAATAAATTTTTTTGCAAGGATATTAAAAGGTTCGGATAAACAAGTAATTAGACCCAATTGCCATTGAGTTTGAAGTAGACCCGGTTCAGCTAAACCGGTCTGGTAGAATTGGACAGAGTTAAGCCTACAAGGGCATTTCAGTAACTTCAAGGAAGTAAAAGTTAGTGGTGTTAGGTGGAGAGGACAAGAAGTCCTTAGTGGGGGAGGGGGGTGGAGGCTAGTGGGACTGTAACGGTACCATCCCTTTCTCTTTTTTTCCTCTCTCTGAAAGCTGTTAAGTGCCACGTGGCCATGCGTCACTGTTTACTATTTCTGGGAGGCTAGTTTCGTCAGTTTTCGCACTGGAAGTGTCAGGGTGAGAGGCTTTTCCGTAACTTCGGCGACCTAAGAGGGCGAATTTTGTCATTTCGACATTATTATTATTATTATTTATTTTAAAAAAGTTCTTTTCCAGAAGAGCCGACAAGAGGCGATGCATTGGGCTCTGACGTGATCGTAATGAACGGTTGAGATTTAATAGAAGGTTCTGATGATGGGGCACTTGATGATCACAGAGCCTACAGTTAAAAACGCGTCCGTCCTCTTTCTCCTGCCACGTGTTGATTACTTTGTATATAATAATTGGTTTCAATTGAAGAATTTTTATTTATGTTAATAAATAATACGATTTTGTAAGTTTCTTCATTATCTCAATTAATTTTTACCGTAAAAATTTTATTAAGTATTAGATTTTCATGTTATACATATTCACTCTATTCTAAAACTATATATATATATATACATATAAATATACCTGATTATATATATAAATTAACGTACATACTTAATTCGTAAGTATAAGGCGTTACATCAATAAATCTCTAAACAAAAGTATCAAAACCCTTTACGCTCCATAATCTAAAAAAAAAAAAATCAGTCTGTTACAAAGTACTAAAATTGAGATAATCTCAAAATTAAGAAATAAATGAATTTTAAACTTAATGGATAAATATTTTTATAACAAATAAATTAATAATACTCCTTTTGCCTTTTTACCTTTAGTGTGGGTTTCAATCTCTTCTAGCTTTTTGCCCAAATTCTGATCTTGCGTCAACACTTAAAAAATAAAATAAAAATTATATACCTACTAATTACACTCCTTGCATGAAAAACCCCTCTTCTAATTAACTAAGATTAGGACAAATGATATTTATAAGATTGAAAAGCATATGCAAGTCAAATATTAGGACAATATATAATTTATTTTTTCTCTCATTAGGGTGTGTGTGACAATGTGATGAGATAAGCATCTGGTCCATGAAGAAGAAGTATTCAATTGCTCAATCAATTAATTGACAAAGCTTTGTCAGCAAGTCATGAGGTGAGATGGAGACAAATCTTCCTATTGTTTTGGTTGAATTATGACACCAATAAGGTTATATATAGAATCTTTTGCCCAACCCCCTTGCCCTTGGAAATGATTCACCCATATGAACAATGGGTGTAAAGTAAATTAAGAAGCCTCACCAAAGCATCTCTAGATATTGACTGTCATCCATTTTTAATTACTTAGAGCCAAAGACTTGACTATATTTATGTGAGCTATATGAAACTGTGGGAATAATGTGTTTTCCATAACACGTGATCAATATTTGATGTCTTGTTCTTTTGCCAACGAGACGTTGGCCTGATAGTAAGGCTATAAACGACAAAAACATAGTAACACGGAAGTCATGGTTTAAGATGTTTGAATAATAGATTATTAAACACGAGTGAGTTTGCACAACAAAATTACAAAATTTTAAATATATTTTTGGATTTGCGCTATTAGCAGACAATAGAACTTCACGAGTTATGGGTTGGGCGACTGTTCTCTAGCTTGAGCATTACCTCGGTGTCCCGCCTAAAGTGTTATGGTGATTAGTAAATTTATACTTATCCAGTACCCCATAAATAAAAATGAATATAATTTATTTCTTCTCAACAAAAAAAAAAAAAGAAAAAAGTTTTATCTACAGGAGATAATATTTAAAAAAGTTTTTTTGATATTAAAAGTTTTTTTTTTTTGTCAAACTTATTTTTCTAATCTCTTCTTTAATTTTTTATTATTATTCTTGAATTTAGAACCATGAGACAAATAGCATGCTCGGAAACAGTTTAGGCAACGCCATATTTCTTTTATTTTATTTCTACGAAAGAGTAGTCATCTCCGTGACTAAATCTCCTAATGGGCCTGTTTGGGCTTCTTCGCCACGAGTGGGCTCGGAAAGAGAGGAAGGTCATTCAGTAAGTTCGTTTGAAATTAATTTATTCTAATTAACAACTTTGATTTGATTTCTAATATACATCTCTATATCTAGACTGTTTATAATATAAATTCAATTCCTCTTTTCTACCATTAATTTTTTTTTTTATGCACATACACATTTATCATAATTTATATACAAAAAACAACTAATATTCATATATATTGCACAAAATTTTTGTTATTCATTAATTACAATAAATAAATAGTTTATGAGAAAAAGTATGTATATCTATTTCTTTTGATGTATAAATATAAGAATAAAGTTGTGTTATATAATTAAGAAAGATGTGCAAGTTTAAAATAAGATAAATTAGCATTTTCCAAAAAATAAAAATCCCAAAATGTGGGATACATAGATGAAAGCGGAAGTTAATTAAAAGGTAAAAATCCTATTTTGTCCTCCTTAACATATAAAGAAAGGAAGGGCATTTCGGACATTACAAGTACTTTTACAAACCTGAAATCTATAAAACTCGTCGCCCTTTCCTTGCCCCTCTCGTTTCATCTCCTCCCTCCCTCTTTTTTTTTTTTTTTTTTGTTGAGTTTTTTTACGAGGTGTCCTCGTGCCCTTTGAAAGCCATTAAGTGAGCGATCTCTTCTCCGCCCTTTCCTTGCTCCTCCCGCTTCATCCCCCTTTTTTTTTTTTTTTTCTTTTTTCTCTTTTTTGTTGGATTTCCCCACGAGGTATTCTTGCACCCTTCAAGTCTACGACTAGTCCTCGTTCAAGGCAGAAATAGAAAGACAGATCTCTCTCAAGAGGATGCCTCTAAGAATCGAACCCTGTAACTTCCATACATAACAATCTTGAGACTCGATCCACTTTCACTGAGTCAACCTTTGGTTAGTATCGTTTTATCCCTTTGATTAGTAACGTTTCATCTGGCCTGCTTATATATATATATAAAATACGATTTCATGACATATATAGAGAGTTTAGAATTCAATTAAAATGGGTTTCAATGGTTTTTTTTTTTTTTTCGTTCTTTCATTATTATAGTTATTATTTATTATTTGCAAAAACCTGTTTTCATAGATTTTTTTTTCTCCAAAACTATACATGTTTAAACAAGTCTTTCAACTGTGATAAATGGTGTGGTAATTATTAATTTAATTAGAAATCTTTTTATAATATGTTGACAAGCATTCGATCCCATACTAAGCAAGAATATTCATGTTATAGCTTCTTTTTTTTCTTTTTTGAAGCAAATTCGTGGACCGTAGAATCTTTCTCCACGCGTTTTTCTAACTTATATTTTGTTAGAGTTTGAGTTTGTGTCTAATTAAGAATTTAAGATGTATCAAATTACGGACTGTATTAGAACTAAGTGTATAAACATCAACCTACGTAACCTCCTATATTAGTTAGGTTTCTATACATAAGAGGGTGTACCTAGTAGCTAGCTAGTTCCACACTGGCACGCTGCTATTGTAATCGTTGTGCATGGAGAAAGGATGATACACGCAATGTTAAGGTGGTTATTTCCAAATTTCAACCGGATTCTAAAACTAACCCCTTAAATCTAATAATAAATTTTTATTTGAAAAATAAATATAGTAATTTAATCTCCATCTCTCTCCAATTTCTCTATTTTTTCCTTGTAAGCCAAATTAATATACTTTATCAAGAAATATTAATGTTGGACCTGTTTCTCGACTAACGAGCTTAGGAACAATGATGACGTCAACTCAACATACCAAGCTGACTTAACCCAAACTGTCGACGACCTGATAAGGACGGCACGGGATCCGCTGCACCATATTTGGGATTCTACGGGACTAGTATTGCGACACGTGTCTCTTGCCAACTTAGCCAAAGATCCCTACCTCTATCCTTGGTCCCTTATTAATGAGGTAAGTAATGAATTACTTCAGTTAATGTGAGTTTAATCCCCGCAACAACTAACTTAGACATTGAAGAATAGTTGATCGACACCACATCGACACTTTTTATAATAGCTTATTTTACCTTCTTTCTCTCTTTCAGATTTGGGGTACCTAGCAGACGAATAGACAGTTAGGTCAGTTCCAGCTCACTACGTTTTCTCCACCTCATCCCTTTTTGGTGTTGGTCATGCACCAACAATTAATATTTTATATAATCTTATTCTAAAATAAATAAGAGGTCATCTAACCATTTCTTTTAAAGTTTCAAAATTAACCTTTTAAACTTGACAATTATTTTTAAATTTAAAAATTAATATCCTCACTTTACTTGAGTTATTTTATTTTCGGGCTTTTACTTTTCAAAAATTTCTGTATTTTACTCTCTTGTTTATTTTAAGAACAAAAAGACATTCTTACTCTTATACTTATATAAACAATATTAATATATGTCATTCAAAAACAATAGAATTAATGACACCCATAATATCCAACCAAGTATATATAATTACTCTTATACTTATAAACAATATTAATATACACTAGAGTGTATAACTGTATATACAGTTAATTAATTACACCAAACAGTGTCTTCCCTATCCCCTCGGTAACATACGTCCATAATGAATCTAATTGAATCACAATGGGAAGATATTGTTGAAGAAATGCCTCAAAAAATTATCACCCAGCCATAGAAGCAATGAATGGTGCATTCTAACAGGTTGTGATCCTCAGAAGTGGTGGATGGAGTTAGCATAATGTAGGGTCCTGGTCAGTTTAGTTCGCTTCCTTAGTTGTTTCTAAAACACACACACCGAGCTGTTGATCTTTATAAAAAGCCTGTTGCTGGAAGGCAATTGGGCTGATTGTTTTGATGGAAAACTTATTGGATGGAAGGCCTGTTGGGAAAGAAGAGAGAAGGCTGCCAAAATGGGCAATTGCTGGATTCTTGGTGACAAAGATGTTTGATTAAAGACCTATCACAAAATTTAAGAAGCCAAGCTGATGAAACCCTTGAAGCAATAGACTAAATTAACTCCTGGAATGGATGATAATTCAATCAAATGAAGAAACCCAGAAAGGGAATGAGAAAAAAGAGACTAATTAAACTGGATTCGCAAGTAACAGATCATTCTGAAACTATTTGATGATTCAAATGACACTATTAAATCATAGCCTTACTCTAGCTGATCAAAATTTTATCCAACAAGTTTTTTTAAGAAAAGCATGAGCCAAATTTCATGAATCAAAGGCCCTTTACCCTCAATTTGCCATTAAGAAAAGATAAAAGAGTTTTTTTTTTTTTCCATTGAATAATTATGAACCTTTTTTTCATGACACCTCTCACTTTTTTTTTTTTAAATTGAATTGATTATATTCTGTAAAACCTAATAATTAAATTAGAAAGTTAGACAACTTAGATTGAAATGAAGAAAAGTGCAACACATTGAGGGGAATCTTCTTACTTCCTCAGGTGTTATGCTGCTTTGTCCGCACCATGCATTGCACCTCAGAAGCTTTTTTTGATCAGAGTTGCATCACACACCTCTATAGCTCTATGTCTGAAACACAAATAATCAAAATGTATCTTTATTGAAAAGCGAGATGCCTGCCCACAACAACAAGCCTATGATATTGTACAATGAAATGAAAAATACTTGAAAAAAAAACATGAAAATTTTCAGACTTAGAAAGAATATTCATGTAGTAAAAGATGATTTCTCACTCTTTTTTTCGGTTTCTCTTTCTCGGTTTCTTGTTTTCGATTCACCAGTCAGCAAGTCCAGGAGTTTGATCTTTTTATCAAGGGCTTCATCTGCTTGTCCTCTTCAAGACTTATCATCCCCAAGTGTGACGGATCTTCAAGCATCATCTTTGCCACCAAGTATCCAGCAATTGACCATGTTTGGAACTTTCTCGCTTGCTTCCCAACATACCTTCCGAGCTTTCCATCGTAGTATTCCGGCCAGTTATCTTTCAGCAGCCTGCTTTCAATAAGATCAATAGATCGTCTTGCAATCTGTGGTCTTCCCGTCTTGATACACGCAGCAGTTAGCATCCACAAGAGCACTGTCCCAAACCAACACGTAATAGAAGTCATGAAATGTTAAATTTAAGAACCAAGCGGCCCTCATAATTTGATAAAGAGAGCATATTATGAAGTTTTCCTACTGTTGAGATATCATTGTCACCAACTTTACTTATTTCCTAAAGCCTGAACAAGTCAACTCGAAACCAAGTTTCCATGCCCACAGCATTCATCTTTTCAAGTCCAACAGTGTGCAAACCTCAAAATAAATAAATAAATAAATAAAAGCACCCTATAAGAAGCAACTAGGAGGTGCTAGGAACTAACCTGGCCAAGAGCCTCCATTGTGGTAACTCCATCTGGTATTCTTTGGATCACAACCAGTTACAATTCGCCATTCATGGCTTTCAATTGCCGGGTAACAAATTTTTAAAGGCATTTCTCCGACAAGCTCCTCCCAGCGTGCTTCAATTAGATCCATTATGGCCATGGATTGCTCAGGAGTTGCAAGGGAGGAGAGGATAGCAACACAGTTGCCTAAAGCAAACCACCGAAAGTCCATCCTAGCAGGGCTGACATTTCCAATGAAGTAGCCACCGCGCATTGGCATAAAATCAAATACCCATTCAGTGATTGAATCAGGGATGACATTGAATTTGTTGACTGCTGTGTGAGAATATTCTTCTGTTTTGTAACGGTATATATCATTTAACTGCTGGAAGTCAAGCCAAAAGTAACTTCTCATGTGATAACTTAGAGCATGCAAGCGTTTCACAATTCTCTCCACAAAGTCTTTTCCTTCTACATCATGTTTGAGCAATGAAAGGGCACATCTCAAGGCCATAAAGAAAAGTGCTTGAATCTCAATAGGATAACCATAAACACCCTGAAAATGGGTGAAAAACCCCAGAAAAAAATAAAATAAAACAATAAAAAAAAGAGAGGAAAGAAACAAGTAAATAAACTGTCCAAATGTAAATAAACTTACATTAACATCATAAAAGCATACTTTTTAAGATCCAAATAGCATTATATTCTGTTATATAATTATTCATATAATACTTTGACAAGAAACTAAAAGTTAAACCATATTTTGATTAGTATATTTATGGCACTCACTGGTAAAAATCCTTTGTACTTACACTCAATTTGGATCAGAAATAACAGTGCCAACAGAAAAAGAAAATAAAAATACAATAATCTAATTACAATCCAATCATCATCAGGCAAGATATGAACTCAAAGTTGCACTGATTGTTCCAATCTGTAGCTTCTCTCTAACAGTCTAATTCATTATAAAATAACAAGGTTTTCCCCTACTCAATTCATGGGAAAATTGCTTTAAAACATTTTTCTTTAGATAACAAGTCAAATTAAGGAAGGTCTTGTCATGAAAAATTTAGTGTAGAGCTAGAGGGAGGCTCTTTTCATAAAATTGAGAATGCATATTAACAGAAAAGAATATGCATGATGCATCAAATATCACACAAATAAATTGCAGCACTACTTCGCTAACATGGAATCACCGCATAAATCATTATTATATTTAGACATGTCAATTGGAATTCACCCAGGATATCTAGAACAAGAAGATGCATCTAGATGGACCATTTAAATGTTGGTTTCCGTTTTTTTTCCTTGGTTCAAGGATATTTGGCTTCTTAGAGAAACCACCAAACTAGTCCTTCAAGATGTGTAAGAACTTCAATGTAGGAATTAAGACTCTAGAAAAGAGTTGTCTATTGTTCATCAGCATCCATAGTCAACATTAACCTTTTCTTAAAAACGTAAATTTAGAATATTACTAGATGCTTAATAGCTCTCTACTTGGAGACATCACGCTTCACTACTGTGGAATATAGGCCATATAGTCTATAGTGCATCCAAAGCAGTTATTTTTATAACCAAGAAACAACAAACATACTTTTAAATTTATATAGTGATATATCATTATCCTTGAGATAGTGCAGAACATAATTCTACAGTATCAGCTCATACCCTTGAGCTACCTACCAGCCAACCACAAATGACCATCTTTTTTATTTTGAGAAGAGACTTTATCTATTTATATATTTATTGGTTTTGTTTCTGTTTTTCACTTTCATGACAATCTACCACAACATCTTCAAATTAGCCACTATCATGCATATGTTCCTAGCTATTCATAAAAGAATAAGGACTTGACTTTCAGAACCACATGCAAGAAAACAGAATTTTGAGGAAAGTACCGAGTGGATCAATTCACAAATAATGTTATAATAATTCAAACAAGGCCTCAACAAACAGATATGGAGAGATACAACTGTGCCAAGAAAACATCACTCCTGAGTCATGAAGGCATCCATAACTGGAGATTTTTAAAGGAAAAAAAAAAAAAAAAACATGATAAGAGAATAATTCACAGTAGAACCAAGCTTCATATGCCCACATAAACATTGGTGCATTTTATAAAATAAGATCATAAGAAGAATATAAGAATATGAGAACAAATTAAAAAAATTATAACCCACAAATAAATAAATAAACCTTCACAAGAAAATGGGAAGTAGAAATCAACAAGCACTTGACATCTACAGGCAAGTTCAATATCAATTTTCAACCTCCTCACCCTTTTTCCAAGTGCTCTAGTAGGAAGAAACATAAACTAAGTTGGTGAAACACTCAGTACTTTAAAGTTAGAAAAATAAAACTCCAATTAAATAATTTATATGCTGTCATATATATAACAACCTGCTGGGTTAAAAAGTTATTCAAAAAAAGAGGCGAGAGAGGGGCATCATGATTAATGAAGAAAATTGGTGACATCTATTTTTAATCAAAACTGTGGATATAGTTTTTCTGTACTCGTACATTTTGTTTTCTTTTCTTCTCCTTCCCTTTAAATTAAAATTATCTAATAATGTGACACAAGATAAATAGAAATTCCATAGTTTAGATTAAAATTATCTAATAGAAGGTTTATAAAATTTTCAACACAAAAGATGTGTGTATCCTCACACAAGGTATCAAACACATTGACAATCCACAAAAGCATAAGCTAAGTCGTCCAAACAATCAATCCACATGACTACATCCTTGTCCGAGAAAACACATTATTATGCAAATAAAATGTATACAAGAGCATGGGAATGCATACATACATACACGTGTGTATATATATATACGTGTATGTATTTTTACTTGTTTATTTAGTAGTATACGGAACTGACAAAGGAAATAATTATGGGAGTTTCCACGAACATTGTTGCATATAAGAAATATGATATGAAGAGTCAGATAGCTAATTCTTTGTAGGAACCTTTTAGATTTATTTTATGGTTCAATTACTGTAGTCACAAATTGTATATTTATTTTCGCATTAGTGTCTTCAGTAATGTTATTATTTACATAAATTATTGACAAAAAATGGGGACTTGTCATTAAAATGTCGGTACCACCAAACCATTCTCATAATAAATGCTATAGATTAACTTATATATTGCTAGCAAGATCAAGAGACAACAAAATGATCCTCTAGTAAAAGGACTTGGTAAGCTATGACATGACACTCTAAAACCTAGATTCATAAAGTTGAATGGAAAGGGCCCATTCATGTACCATTTAAATCCTTCGATTCAACTTTAAAAGCTCATTCTACCAGTACCTAAGGTGAATGCAGGGTTGATCTACAAAATAATTTGGAAAAAACAAACAGTAAATTTAGTAGGAATATTTATAGATTAGTCACTTGCTCTAATTTCCTTTTAGAAATTCGTTCAACAATAACAAAAAAAGAGGTGAGAAATCAATCTGTATATTCAAAAACGTTATTATAGCATCCAAGAAACTCTTAAGAGAAAAAGGTATAACAGCTAATAATCAGAAAAATCTGTGTGAAATCCAAGAAACTCTTAAAGAGCAAATCTCAAATGAAATTTAAAGAGTCTTACCATTCTTCGATCAATCATACTACAACCATCAGCGCAGAGCAGGGTAGGGAATGTATCAAATCCTTCTGAAAGACACAGGGACAATATAAGCCTCATACCCTTTTGGAAATCAGGAGTTTCAGCCAAAGACAAATCCCCAGTAGACTTTGTATATGCCCTGAGCAAAATGATCCACCAGAATCCAGAGTCTACTGGAGCAACTCTCCCAATTGCACTTTCACCAAAATCCGCAATTATGGTATCCGTTTTCCGACCAGGATCGTGAAGAACCTTGAAACTAGCTGGCATCACACCCTCCCCTAGCTTGAAACGGTCTATTTTTTTCTCCCACCCCTGAAGATGGAGAGTCTTCAACAGAAAATTTTTGACAATATCATGCTCACCATTCATTAGAAAAGCCAGTGCACTCGGCACAAAATCTCGTACAAAGACCTACATAGAAGACAATAACACATCAAATACTATAATTTCATCATAATAAACCTGTCATTGAAATCTGAAAGTGCAGTTACCAGCCCCGCCTTTCCCCATTAGAAAAAAAAAGTTATCCTAAAAACAGTAATAAAATGAATTCAACTCAACTTAACTCAACTAAGCTTTTATCCTAACTACATGGGGTCGGCTATATGAATCTACTTCCTCCACTCTGCTCTATCAAGGGCTAAATTGACATCGAAATTACATGATAAGAACAGTAATAAAATCACCTGATCATAATTTAGAGCTTCCTCGGAGTGATCATGAGCGGCAATAGTCCCAACGGGTTGACCCCGATAATACACCAAAGATCTTCTAAGTGCATCCCAGGCCTCAGCAACCATCGGGTGAGGCTCGAACGAGTTCCGGGTCGACGATGCAGGAGTGTCAAGACCAGACCTTCCTCCAGGTGAACACATAGTGTCAAAATTCTCAACACTTCCTCTGTTAAGCCCAATTGACAATTCACTAAGCGACCTCTCATCGAAAGACCTCTGTCTTTCAATGTTCAATGGCCTTGGCTTATCCAACAACCTCGACAAATCGTAATCATCGATCTCTGTAAGCGAGCAATGTGAATCCACCTTTCTAATTCCCATCTCTTTAACACAATCCATTTCCCTCTCTGTTTATATATATATATTTAAACTTCTCGAAGTATAACCTAAAAATCCCCCAAAAAAAACTTAACTTTAAAGACGTCAAGTAATAATCCATAAAAGATGAGAATCGTACATACAAAAATAGAAACTATACTAAAGTTACCAAAAATTAAAAAAATAAAATTTCTCGAAATAGAAATTTACCATAAACAAAAACAGAAAGAGAAAAAAACTCAATCCAGAAGAGAAATGAAAACATGGAAATAAAAGCTCTCGGATATATTACGAGTTATCCTATCCAATCGTGATTTCCTCGCTATGTAATTTAATGTGAGATAAGAACTTATTCACAGAAAGAAAAACATAAATGCAGAAGAGAAATTAGAAATTAGAAAGAAATCACCAAAAAGAATAGCTTGTAATTTCTCATGAATAGCAAAATATATATATGTATGTATGTATTTTTTTTTTTCTAAACGTGAAAAAACTGCAAAAACTCAAAACAAAAAATCTCAAAAAAGAACAAAAAATCAAAATAAAGAAGAGAAAGACAAAACCTTCGAATCAAAACCGCGAAAAACCAACAGATTCAACAAGATCAACCGATAAAACAACGAAAAACCGAAGAAAGATTCAAACTTTCTTCGCGCCACAACGAGATTTCTCAAATATCCACAAACCTGAACAACAAACGAGATCAGATCTACACAAGCAAAAAAAAGCATCAAAACAGAGCACTAACCTGAAAGAGCTCGCACCAGAAACGAAAAGCCTCTCCGGCAAACGAGGAGTGAGATTCCGGCGAGCTGCCGGAAAATCGAACGGCGGAGAGGAGAGAAGACGACGACGACGAAGGCTACGGCTACGAAGAAGGGGAGAGAAGAGAAAAAGAAAAGCGTGGGGAGAGAGAGCGTATATATAGTGAGGGAAGAAGGCGAAGACGATGTTCCGTCGCTTTCACAATCTAGTGTGTCCAGCTACCACCTGTGTTAGAAAGTTACCGGAAGTAGCCAGTTAAGCCACGAGGGAATTACCGGCTTTGTTTGTCCTACGTGGAATTTTTATTTTATTTTAAAAAAGGAAAAACAGAAAGGAAGTAAATTGTGTCAAATTGCGTGAAGTTGAGAGTTATTATTACTTTACGGCCACGTTGTGAAGGGTCGCCCTAGGCTTTCCCAAAGCCTTTGGGAGAGTTTGTTCATGAATTGAGTTAAATGGATAATGGATTTGGCCTTAATATCAGTTAATGTTCTTTTTAATCGTGTTAGTTGGAATAGATATTTTAATCAACTTCGTCAATTCTCTACTATATCACGTGTTTAAACAATAATTACATTACATCTATATTTTAACTCTCATTAATAAGTCAATGCTTAATTAACACTTTAGGACAAGATACTTCATAAATAACCAAAGAAGTGTTGGCCAAATAATTAGATAGAGAGGTCAAGAAGTGCTTCATTTGTGGGGTAGAAGTTTTGCACCCTTTAAGATTGATCAAATGAACAGAAACTGACTCAAGTACTTAGGTCTCAAAAAAAATACAACTATTGAGATGGATGGGATGAACACAAGCTTTACACCGCTTATATTGTTGTCAAAAACAATATGAGGGAGATTTTGAAAGTGGTGAAAATGGGGAAAATAAATAAATTATAAGTTTATTTATTTGTGATAATTAAATTAGATAAGTTGACTTGGAATCTATTGATTTTTGATATAGAACAGTAGTGGATGCCACTATAATGACAATTATGACCATTTAGAATCTGGTTCATTTCCTATAATTATGTAGAATTTGTTTGACAAAAAGATTTTGAAAGTCATCAACAAAAACTTATTTACTAAAAACCCAAATCAAATTACTTGGTAGTTGAAAGATAAAACACAATCTATAAGGGTTATTGTTTAAGCCTTATATACAATGCCATTTATATCATTTATCCTCATAAGATTTTAGAATATATAAACCAAACTTATATTAATTAAAAACTCTTATCATCATCAAATTCTTTCATAATTTTTACGGAGCAATTGTATACTTTTTTTATGTTATATTATATTATATATAATATTATACTCCACCCAGGAGGCGGGGAATTGAGTCTTCTTCTATCCACAGGTAGGTGAGAGTTTCGTCTCCTTGAATGAAAGGTGGACCATGTTATGGTTTATGGTGCAGGTTAGGTCGGAATTGTAAAATAACATTATTGTCGAGGGTATTTTGGCCATTGAAACATCGACAAAGGCACGTGCCGATGAATATATTTAATGAAGGGAATCACGAGACATGAGGAAGAAGCGCGTGTTGCCGGACTGTACGATACGGTTCTCTCTCGCAAGCAGCCAAGCACGGACCTTTTCGGCCACACAGACTCTCCATTTATTTGTTATTATTGAGTTTATCAAAATCCCAAATTTTAAAAAATAAAAATAAAATAAAATGTGTTGACTGTTTTGGTATTGGGGGATGTTTCCAACGCTTTTTCACCGTTGGATTCATCTAAGAATTTTTTCAAACTTAGTATCTCGAGAAAACTGTCTCTAGAATACACCGCTGGCTCCATGGGGCAAGGAATCCAGTGGATTCGTTTCAACGCTTGTGGCAGGGTCTCGTGTCTCTATCCATGCGGTTTATAAATATAGAAACATTTAAAAAATTAGAAAAGTTGAATAATATATAAATAGGTACTTCATTAATTGCAGCTTTTTTAAAAGTGTTTTTGGATAAGTGTTTATAAAAAAGGGCTTTTAATAATGACTGATCTTACTCAAATTCTTTTAAATATAGAAAACTATTTTTTTCTATTGAAATTTAACTAAATGTAAGTGTTACTAAATATTTTTTATTTTTATTTTTTTTTTAAATTTTAAAAATATGTTCACATTAAAATATTTTAAAAAAGTTCTCTCAAACGAGTCAATTATGATAAAATCTTATATTAATTATCAATTGCGTAACATAGTTCTCAATGCTAACGGGGAATTAGTTCGATAGTTCGAGGCTGGGGTGCTTCGTTCCTTGGGATTTAGAGGTCGTTGGTTTATTTCTCAGGTTAAGTTAGTTCAGTCAGTAATTTTCAGCTTTATCAACATTTAGCAAATTCTTCGCTAACGTCGGGTTAGTGTGAGGATTAGTCGGATAATGGTAAAGGAGTGGGTTGGTCATCAACCTATTTATCATGTATTTGGAGACCCTACGGGTTAGGGTAGTTCAGTTCCTTAATGAGTTAGGAGGCCTTGGGTTACTTCTTATAAAAAAAAAATGTTTAAAATTAATTATACGTAAAGATATGAAAATATGAAAATATTTTTATTTAATTAGAAATTTTTTTTGAGTTGAGCTAATTAAATTTGAAAATGAATAAACTTAGAGTGAAAATTTTAATTTATTTTTTTAAAAAAAAGAAGATGTATGTATTCTGTGGTGGAGGCTTCTACCATTGTAAGGTATATAAAACAGATGTTGTATACAACTTTACCATTCATTGGGCCGGGGTGCAATGGAAATTTCACCTTAATTACGTTATAAAATTAAGTAGGTGTGGTGTATACGCATTACATGTTTTAAGTTGATAAGAAAAATAGAGAAACGAGTAGTAAAATTATTGGAAGTTTGACATAAATATATATAATTCAATCATGCAAGAGCTTTAGATGTATTTATATTACAAGTGTCACCAATAATTTACAAATATTTAAGCGAACAAAGACATCTAATCAAAATCATAAAAATCTCATTAATGAGAGTCATATAAATTATAATTAATATTATTTTGATACGACCCACTTGGTTGCATATGGAATATTGATGAGAGGCATGTCTTTGTCCTATTCATTTATTATTAAACGTGTGAGCAAGGCAAGAGAATAGTTGTTGAAATGCACCTAAATTTTCAACAAACTGTAACTATTATTTATGATATGGTTGTGCGCAATTACTTATAATATCAGTTGTACTCACGCCTATATCATTTTCAGATCCTTCAAATGTCAACCTTAACTTACTTTATTCTTAATATAATAACAATAAAAACAACGTGAAAAGTGACATACATATATAATTTAGATTCTTCTATGTTTACCAAAAAATTAAAATTTAATTACTAAAAGATATTTTTAAGTTACTAAATAGTTATAAAAACATGAAATATAAGTTTTTTTTCCTCTACGATTATTATTATTAAAAGTTAGACTAATTTGGTGGCATGGGCATGATATTAACCAGTGAGAAAGAATGTACACAAAAGAGGGTTACACACGCTGGCATTATGGCATGAGTCTTGAGGAATTCATTCTACATTTTTAGGTCACGTGGAAATTTTCACACATGACCAAAAAAACACACAAATATATTTGATTGAAATATATGGTAGCTAGATAATATTTATTAAATCTATGTAGAAATATTGGATATATATATATATATATTTGAATTGTTTACATTTTTATGTGAAATTTGTAGTAATATTTATATAGAAGACATTAACCATTGTAATAGATATAGTTTCTTATAGTGACTACTTGGTTTGTACATAAATTTATATATATATATTGAAGCGGTAGATATATATATATATACATGAAAATGTAATTGAAACCCAGGGTTAAAGAAATTAATTTGAAATACCTTAAACTTTAAGTTACTATAATGCCGCCTGTATTTATATTTTTTATATACAAGTAGTTCTCAACAAAGGGTGTGTTTGGTACGTGAGAAAATAGTGATTTTCTTGAAAAAATTATATTTTTCTATATTTGGTTGGCAAAAAAGGTGAGAAAAAAGTTTTAAATTTTTTTTTCGGCCCACTATTTTCTCATCGTAATTTTTTAGCTAAGGGGGTGAGAAAAAAAAAATTCATGAGATTTTTTTTTTTAATTTGAAGAAGTTATAGTTATATAATTGAATAACTAACTAATAACCAACAATGACAAAATTTTTTCATGTCCAATTAAATAACTATGAGAAAATTTTTTTGAAAAAATGTTATTTTTTCAAGAAAAAATTTCTTAACTACCAAACACAATCTAAGATAAAAGAGATTTTTTTTTTTTTAATGGGTGTGAGTGAGCGAGTTAGCTTACACACACCATAACTAGTCTCCAGAGAAAGAGCACACATCACCCCCCAAGACATACTTTTTGAATGAAGAAATGGAAACCTAAGTTTGTTAGTTTCAAGAACCAAACTTCCCACCGGTTGAGCTATTTGATAGTGGGCAATAGAAGAGACTAGTTGCACTAGTTAAGGTTAGCGGTCACCATATTAGTTGTTTGATAAAAAAGAAAAAGAAAATATTTTATTTATTTATTTCTTTTAAAGTCAGGAGTATCAAGGTCACCCTTGCTAGTCCTGATGCACGGTTACAAACACTCAAAGACGTTATTTTGTGAATAGAGAGACTCAAACGCAGGATCTATTCTATAATTATAATATAAATCTACTGAAATACACTATGCAAAATAAAACAAAATGAAAAACATGTAGATCTATATAATTAAATAAAAAAGGGCATGTTGGGTTAAATGGTATACATAATAATAATTCAAAAAAATCAAACCCAAAATTATAACACTTAATATAACATTTCTTTGTTCAAGTGATCATGAAAAAGCTCGACAATTTTTATTTTTTATTTTTTTACCACTACATGACCCGCTCATGAATGAGTCTTGAAACAGACAAGCTAAACGTGGGCATGATGTATAGGATGATATATAAGGTGGGGGGGGGGGGGGGGGGGGGGGGGGAAGATATATATAACTTAATGTTCCCATTTGAAGTTTTGTTCTTAATTAATTAATTCTCTCATCCATTGGAAACTTTGAACTAAAAATGATGATAATTAATTAATTAATTCCACAATAAGGGACCCCTCCCCCCAGACTAAGTGGGTCTTCTTTGAGAGATCAAGTTCATACTTCTCTTATGGCACATGAAGTGGAGTTCTTATCCACTTCATTTGGTTCCACATGAAAACCCACACTTTTGCTTTTTTGACTTCTATTTCCCATAATATAAGGTAGCCTACCTTTAAGAAACAAAAAAATAAAATAAAATAAAACCAATCAATTAGATCTATAAGTATAGTATGAACAATCTTTTATTTTCCTTGAATCTTGGTCTTTGGTTGTTATTTTTATGTATAAAAAAGGAGAAAAAGGTGGCTTACAAAGTTGAATAATGTTTTAATTAAGAGAATGAATGATTAGCTTCGATGGGTGAATGGGTCAAGCAAGGAAGGCATGATTAATTGGGGGTAGGAAAAGTTGAATTTTTTAGCTTTTTTTTTAATAATTAAATTGGGAAATATTTTATCTTTCATGATCTTTTATTTTTCAAGAAAAAGATGTTTTATATTTAAAAAGTTAGTGTAATTTGGAGTTGAGATATATCAAATCTTTTGTTTTATATATCTTCTTATATATATATATAGGTTGGTCATTTGCTCAATTTTCTTGTATTTTTTATACATACAATATTGAGTACCCTTAACTAATGTCTTTGTAATGCTTTTCATTTCATGAATTGTGATAATGTTTCTTTACATGCATTATCTTTCTTTTCTCTTAAAGCATCTTAAATTTACATCAATATTAACAAAAAGGTATATATATATATATATATAGATATAATCAACACAAAAGATTCCATATATATTTAACTGAGAAAGACATGCATTTTGAAATGTAAAGCAAGCTTATCAATTTCGTGTAGAATTTCAATTCTTTCATGCTAGTATGTATTATTGCATTGAGATATAATTGGTTAATCAAATACCACTACTTATCCATAACTGATAAAAAAGAGTTGATAGACATGCATTTATTCACTTTAATTCTCTTAATTACTCGTGCATGAACCATATATAATTACTTCTTGTTTTGCAGCTGCGTGCTGGCAAAGGAAATAGATTTATACAAAATAAACTTAAGAACGTAAATGGAGCCACGTCTGTGTTTTATCAACTATATATGCTTATCATTTAAATAAGAGTAAATGTTATCGACACGCACTTGTACTTTATAATTGTCGGATCATATATAATTTTTTAGAATCATTTATTAAATTATCAATAAGTGGTTGACTCAGTAAAAATGAGCTGAGTCCCATGATCGTCTATGTATAAAAATTTAAGTGTTCGATTCTTAAAGATGTCGTTTGTCAACAAGTGGTTGGCTCAGTAAAAATAGGCTGAGTCCCAAGATTGTCTCTTTATAAAAATTTTAGTGTTCGATTCTTAAAGATGTCGTCTATCAACAAGTGGTTGGCTCAGTAAAAATGGGCTAAGTCTCAGAATCATCTCTGTAAAAAAATTTTAGTGTTCGATTCTTAAAGATGTCGTCTATCAACAAATGGTTGGCTCAGTAAAAATAGACTGAGTCTCAGGATCGTCTCTGTATAAAAATTTTAGTATTCGATTCTTAAAGAAGTCGTCTATCATTCTATTACCGCCTTGAATGAAAATTAATCTTGGGATACATAATGGGAAACAAAAAAAAAGAATCATTTATTAAATTAAAGAAATATTTTGCAAAAATTATGCTTTGGATTTGTGCCTCGTGAGCTGGTTAATTACTTAAACATTTTTCTTTAATTAAATATTTAATGGCAGCTAGGAAAGCCTTACAAAGCGACAAGTTGGGTGAAATAATTAGTTTTATTAATATTCACTTTTCTTAGAGTTGACTCAAATATGTAGAATACATATGCAGGAGGAGAAAAAGGGTACCAGCTTTTTCTTCCTTTAGACTTTATTTCTTTCTCATTTTCCTTAAATTCTTTTCCAAACTTCATTGCATTGGAGAAATAGTAGGTACATAAGGATTAGGCTGAGTAGGAATGAAGATACCTAATAATTAAAGCTTGGATTCAACTTTTCAGGGTCTTTGATTTCTCTTTAAACTAGGAAAACTTTTTCTTTTTCTTTTTTTTAAGAAGAAACAACCTACCCGTCCCACCTTATGAGCTATCTCATTTTTTCTAAAAAGAGACTAATTCTCATACTTAATTAGTTAACATGTCGACCCGATACTGTACGAACTCGACCTCTACACATTTGAAAATTTGCTCCGTCCATCCATAATGGTACACGGATTTTTACTCGTGACGGAGCTTCACATCACTCATAAATAACAAGTAGCTTGTAGCCACGTTAGGACTCGAACTCACGTCTCCTCCTTATCCCTCAAAGCCTGAAACCAACCACGCCGCCATACGTTGGTGGACAACTTTTTCTTTTTAAAAGTATGGAGGATAATTTCACATCTATTTCTTTTCTTTTCTTTTTTATGAAAGTTGGTATTTGATTATTATTATCAATTTTTAAATTAAAGAAAAAATGCATTCTTTTTTATACATAGTATAAAGTCAGAAAGTGCTAACTAATAACTATTGACCTTGATTTTAGTAAAAAGGATTAATAAAGTTGGAATTGGATGACTAGTTCATTTAATATGTAAGTTAGCCCTTTCAGCAAAAAAAAAATAAAAAATGTAAGTTGGGCTTAAATGAAATATCTTCTTTTCAATTTCTCCACAGTCCAAATTGTTTTTGTTGAGGTCAAATCCAGCCCAATATAAACTTCAAAAGTAAGCCCAACCCAAGGCACTGATCAATTGACCCAAGTCCAATTAATTGGAACCCAATTGCATCTTGTAAAACCCAATATTGGACTGGAAGTATGGAAATTGTTCCATAATTCCTACCTCTTTCCAAATTTCTTCTAATTTTCTTCTCCATTAATTATTATAATATAGTGCATGATCTAAAAAGGTTGTGTATATATGAATTTGTTGATAAAGATATATGTGATCTAAGTTTATAATATGCCACTACAATAGATTACTAATTAAAATATATTAATGTAGCATTACTCTCTAAAATAACTATCTATGACAAAAGCTTCATTTCAACAAATGAAAGGAAGATTTACATTAGAAAAAATATATATAATTCATTTCTCTATCACCATTATAAGGTATGAGCCTGAATCCGGATTTTTTTGAGGTTTCAGGGGGTGCCCCTTTGCGAGCTAGGGACTTACACTCCTCTGAGATTAGTCAAGTGAGTGCAAGCTTGCAGGATACCCAGATCTAAAAAGAAAAAAAAACAGAGTAATAGTTTGAAAACATAGTAATAGACACTAAAACAATACACTTGAAGGTCGTAATCTCTTTAAGGATATTAATACTTTGTTCGTTAATAGTTTTAAATGCGGAGCATTAGGTTGGAATTGTTGATAAAGGATTCCAAATTAATTTAAAATGGACTCATTTTGGATGGTAATTAATGGCTTTAGTTTAATTGTCAAGATCAATGTAATTAAGAGAACAACATTACATGTGTTTGGTCCATTCGGTCATATGTGTCCAATTTGAATTAAATAAAATTGAAGTTCAAACAAAATTAAATATGATTCTTGATTTTGAAGTTTTGTCACTTAAACTATCCAATATTTAGATTTACATTATCTAATTCTCTAGGCCTATTGGTGATCAAAATATTATATTTTTGAGTACAAAGAAATATGTTGCTAGCTAGCATTCAACTTTTACAAAATCTACCAATTTTCATTTTGTGCTCATCCCTACATGATTTGTTCTGAATTGATAATCTATATTGTGAATAAAAGATGAATATATTATATATTTTTCATCATACTAGTCTAATGATTCTAATATACTAATGGGATTCCTATGATTAGTTTTCAATGTCATAATAATACTATATATATACAAGTCAAATAATAAAACATAAATAAATATGTATGTTTAGAGTCTATCTTAATTTAAACAAGTCTAATTACCAAAGAAAGTAAATTCTTAATTATTTCAAATTTGGATGATGGTAATTTTCTTGTGTGAGATATATTTTCTGTTAATGATTTTTTTTTTATTAAATAATTTTAAAAATGTTGTTTGATTAATACTACAAAGCTCGATCCTTGATAAAATTTTCATTTTCATTAAAAAAAAAGTTTTAGAAAATTGTATTTATCGACAATCTAAGTTAATAATTCACGGATTAAAAGTACTATACACTTAGGTGCCCTCCTCGTGCGTATGAACATCTCACACGTGAAACTACGGACTGTAATTACGGTCTATTGAGGCAAAGGGTAGGCAGGACAAATCGAAGGGCCATGAAGGCTTATGGTATGGGAGCCACCTTCACGTGCATGCAGCCAATATGCTTATAGTTAGTTAACTCTGTACGTGAGCGAACCCCGTCGCTTTCAGTAGAGAATCTACTGCATTTCGGTCATTTCAAAGGAACACAAGGGCAATTCCGGTATTTCAAGCTAGTTTCATTGCTAATCTTCTTGATTTTTTTTTTAAATTATAAAAAAGTTTCAAATAATTATATTATTTATATATCTATATACCTCAATCACATTTATATTGGTTTTATAGTTTTTGAGGGCTTTTCTTTTTACATTAATTGTAGGATATTTGAGTCAACTAATGTACACTTTGACTAATCTTTATAAAAAACATAATTACACTCATAAAAATTATGCACGAAACAAACTCAAGGAGACTTGAATTTAAGACATTCACCTTATAAGTTTAATAAATATATATATATATATATATATATATTTAAATAAGCTTAAAAAATAGAAGTAAGTTGAGAATTAATCTTTATTATTATTTACTAAATGTACGTTTAAAAAAAATGAAATAACCTTTTTGTATATTTAATTAATTATCTAATAACATGACATTATAATACAAGAATTTTAACAATAAGTATACATGAAACTGATTTCGCTTTCTTCTTCTATTTTTATGTGGTTAATATTTTATTAATGCATATCAATTAAATGTTAGTCAATTTTTAAAATTTTTCACTAACTAAATTCATTAATTAATTTTTAAAGAATTTTAATAAAACTCATGCATCTGATCTGACCATGTACCAATATTTCAATTAATGACTGGTGTCCAACGCCGGATTATAAATTAACTACAGGTAGTACAGGATCAACAGAATCTTCGACTATTCCGATTTTACCCTCTCTTTTCTTAATCAGTCTTTCGGCTATCCTTCCATCACATTTCTGAAGGTATAACCACATGCACAGAGCACTAAAACCAAAGCTTACGTCTCTCCGCAGTCCCCTCTCTTCACAACAAAAATGGACTCATCCTCCCTCACTGTCTGCTCCGGCGACGGCCATTTCGCCGGAACAGTCTCCGGACGTTTACATCCCACCGGAAAACAACTTCAATGCCGGCGATCTCAATCCTCCTCATCATGTTCCTCCTGTTCCTCTCCGTTCCGTTCACCGTCTTTCTCGTCGAGCTCCGACGATTCTCCGTTCACGCCCGTCGCTGCTTCGATTCAGATAGCCGGAATTCCATTCTCATGGGAACAGCATCCCGGAATCCCTAAAAAACCTTTTCTGAAGATCAAAGATCCTTCTTCTCTGATCGTCGATCTGCTTCCGTTGCCGCCGCCGGCAGTCGTGACAACGACGACGACGACGAAGAAATCCGATTTGGAGACGATAATCGCGATTCATCAGAAACGATCATCGGCAGCGGCGGCGGCGCGTCAAGGAAGTTACAAATTAGGAGCTGATCCGTTCTTCGCCGCATTGATGAAATGCTCGGAGGAGAATCGCGAGGAAGCAGTCGCCGATTCTTGGCAGAGATCATCAGCTAGGGTTTCGAGAGATCGGTTCAGTGTGATTGATCGGTATGTTTCGTGTAAGAGTTCTTGTGCTGCTATAGAACCATCTCCGATGAATCCACGGACTCGGAGAACGGCGTATAGTGTGATTCGGAAGCTATGATATTCGTCGATGCTCTGTTTCTTGAAAATCTCAGGTGTGTTGAATTATTGTATCACATTGGCCGGCCGATCGGTTGGCAGATAATTTAAGTAAGTATGTTGTGTTGAATTAGTTAATTAATTGGAGTTTTCAAGATTTGAAGTTTCTTGTCAAGGACAAGATTGTAGTATCTTGAGTGATTGTGCTTTAATTGTAAGTTTGGTTTAAGTTTGATCTGTGTTTGCGTGTATATAAATAAATAAGTGAATATTGAGTGATACTGTTCATGTGTTAGGGATTGAGGAGCATATAATAATTTAAATCACTCTCTTTGACTTGCTTTTATGACAACAAAACCTTAAGAAATATAAAATGAAAAAGATGCTGTTTGTTTCTGATTGACATATGCCATTTTGTTTATTGGGGGGAGCAGGAGGTTTGGTACTGGATTTGTAGCAAGAATAATAAAAATAAGAAAATCTTATTATATTTTTGTTAAAAAAAACTTGGAATGCATGGTTTAAGCAAGACAAAAACTGTACCATGTGTTTTTTTTTTTTTTTTCCTAAATAAAACCTTTGATTTGAGGTAAAATTCCACTAAACTAAGTATTTTTCAAACAAGTAATGCTACATTGACATCTAAACTGTACTAACCCGAATCAAATCGACCAAAGTTAATTTTTACTAAATATTTTAATATTTTTTTTGTTATATAATTAGAAATATAGTTCTTGTTTGTAAAATATTATGATTTTATTATATTATCATAAATAAATATTATTTAGATTTAAAATAAATATTATTATAGGTTAAAAGGCTCAAATTGATTTACGGAATTCCAACCAAACCGACTTTGTTCGATTTTGGTTGGACAAGTGGTTTATTTGATTTTGATTTAAATACTAAACCGACTCAAATCAAAGCAATGAGGTAATGACTCCCTATTATATGGTGCATTACTAAAAATGTACAAATGAACATCACATTAGCATTTTTCTTTCTGGCCCCTTAACTATATGGGTTCCTATATGAATCTATTTCTCCGACCCTGCTTCTTTGATCCTACTCTATTAAGTTAAGTCGGCATTTATATATTATAGTTAGTTCTATCTATGTTATTTTAGGATTTTTTTTGGCCTTTATATATCATTGTGCTGAATCATTATTAGGCCCAATCTAACTAATACATCTAATGGTTTTTGTTCTAACTAATATATGATTTAAATTATAAGCGTTTGTTTAAGTTAATAGGTATTTATTCTAGACTAATTAATAAAAAAAAAATTACATGTTTAACAAATAAACAAGTGTAAATACGAGCGTGTTTGACTGATAGATAAGCTTTGATTAAGTGGGCTCCATAGAGTCCTTAATGAAGTTAGAGCGTTCATTATGATTTTTAGGTTTTTATATCCACTTGTGGCAACCTAAAAATCATAATCACAAGTTTATTTATTATTATTATTATTTTTTATCCATTTGTGGTGAGGAGAAAATAGATTACCCGTTGGATGAGAGACAAAATATAAGTTGTAGTTGAGAAGTGAGGTCTTGATTTTGAGTTTAGGTATATGCCTACACTTATCTGCTCACTTTGAAGAGGGACGCCCAATAACCTCTACAGTTTCTGACTCTGGAATAGTCTAGTCCCCGTAAAAAGGTTAGTGAGGATACTAGACGGTCATAGACCCAAAAAAAAGAGAAATAAATTATAATAACATGAACATATTAGATATTAATGTATGCAAATGCTATAGATAAACTTGTGATTGAGGATTCCTCCACCATTAAAAACAAAATTATGAGGGTGTAGTTTGAACAATAGTTCTACAGTCTAATATTTAATTTACAAACGTTGCCTACTTTTCTTGTTGGCAATAACTTTCTATTTATTATAATCTTATGTTGGTGTGACAATGATTTATGTTTTGAAAAAAAAAACTTTAATCATTTAAAGGTATAAAAAAGTTAATCAGCTTCTATTAATTATAAACGTTATTCATATGTTGTTGTGATATCAACTCCTTTTTATATGGTTTTTAAGTATAAAACTTATTACTTATTCAAACATTAGTCCTTCATAAGCCATAGCTTTCTTAAAAATTAAAAAAAAATGCTAAAATGGTATTTCTTATCAATTAATTAAGCCATACACTTTTGAGAAAAAATGAAAAAAGAAGAAGATCTTTTCATTCATAAAGATGAGAAAATAGGAGGGGTTGCTAGTTTTGTCCCTTACCAATTCTCTTATAATAATATAGCTGAGTCTGACTTATATATTATTCAAATTAAACTATCAAGAGATTTATTATTTTGATTTTCATCCAATCTCACTAATTGATATATATATATATATATATATTTCCATATGTGAGATTATAATTAGCATGGCCCATGAATTCTTAATATATTTAATCAATTTCTCTTCATATTTGTTTGGTTTAGAGTTAATTGAAGATCAAGAACATGAAATTCCCCCGCCCTCCTCTCCTTTTCTTTTAAAAAATGCTTAATATACGTTGAGTGTCGTCACTATTTCTTATACTGGCACCCAACACCCTTGAATGCTTTGAAAATGCGAATGTATTGCGTAACATCTAAACACCCCAACTCCCAATTGAATATCTCCTCTCCTTCACCCTCTCCTTGATGAAGCTCTTCACCACCATACTCACTCCTTGCTCATATACCCATCTAAGACAAACCTGCAACCATACAAATTACCAACTATATGCCTCTGTTTTGAATTTCAATTAAACAAGCTGAAAAAAAAAGGGTGGGCATGCTTTAATTTGATGAAAAAATGGAAAAAAAAAATAAGAAAAATGCTATAAGGACTCAAAGTGACTCTTAACTTGACTTGCATCGCGTGCGTGAGTCACTTAAAAGTTCAAAGATTGCCCTTTATAGTAGGTGTTTTGTTTTTTAAACCAACCGTGTATTATTGTTTTTTGGTTTTCTATGTGGTATCTCCACATCCTTCAGTATGAGACTAGTCTTTGTTTGAGGTGAGAACGAAATGGTAGACTTCTCCTGCCACAAAGAATCGAACCCTGAAACTTTTATACAAGGACAACCTTGAGACTTAACCCACTTCCTTTGAGCTAACCACTTGTTGGCAAACCAACCGTGTATTAGTGTGACTGTAATGTGATACAAGTAAGGCTAAGAGTCCTTGTAGCATTTCTTGAGAAAAATGATCACTAGAAGTTAGAACTAACCTGAGGATGAGTTTTTCCTTTTGCCGTGGCAATCTCTTTATCACATCACATTCCATAACTCTGTTTGAGCCCCAAATTGTTCCTTTTCCTCCCTGAGGAGAGTAAGCAGTGATAACAATGCCTTTACTTTCACAAAACTCTCTCAGCTTATTCTGTTGCCAAAGTGGGTTCATCTCCACCTTGCACAAACAATTAATATCAATCATTCATCATCTTTAGTTCAATATTAATCACTTTCCCATTACATGATCACAACCCAAACCAAATAAATAGTGTTTAATTAGTACTTGATTCACAGCAGGAGGGATATTTGCAGTGGTGAGGATGTGTTGGAGCTTTTCGCAGGAGAAGTTGCTAACTCCAATGGATTTTGTAAGGCCAAGCCTCTGGCATTCTTGCATCTTTTCCCATACAGACTTGAAATCCATGGCTTCAATCTCTCCTGGTAATTGGAACCATGGCTTCTCTGACTTGAAGCTCACTGGCATGTGTATCAGATAAAGATCAAGGTAGTCCAACTTTAGATTCCTTCAAAAAAAAAACCACACTATGAAACATTGAGTTTGAAATTAATAGGAACAAAACTGGTACAAATTCAAGTCAAAGCTGGTGATGTTATTGTGTGCAACAAAGCAGAATGCAAATTCAAACGAATGCAAAATCTAACCACGAACAATAACACAAATGGTTTAAATAATTTCATGAATGTTCGCCTATGTCTACCGAGACGAGAAGCAAATCACTAATAAAAAAAAAATCAAATAAGGTAACGACCTGTATGCTCAGAATACAAATTTATTTCTCCCCCACCCTCTATAATACAATAATGAAAGTTTTTATACCAATAAGCAAATTATAGTTAAAAACTTGACTCATACCAATAAGCAGATTGATTTGGATTGAGTATTTGAATTTCATATTGGTTTCGACTCCAAACATATATCTCCATGCACATATTTGTTAGAGAAGATGATGATGAAGATCAAAATGTTTAAGTGGGCAGGAGTAGTTTTAAATTTTTTTTTTTTTTTGAGAAGAAACAAATATGAGAATCTTTATTTAATGAAAACTGAGATATTTACAACCTATTTCAAGTCACTAGAGACCTGCTACAAACTAAAAACAAAACTTCCGTCATAACATACAAGACCACCAGTTCCTATACCAGTCCATTACAGACCAGCCATTAGAAAATTTAGAATCTGCAACCCAACACAGCCAAAAGCAACACTTCATCCCACAAGCCCCATCTATCTTTCATTACATTTTGGAACACTCCTATTTCTCTCCAGCCACACCACCCATAACATGGCCAAAGCAATAATACTACCAACCTCCTTCCTCCTTGAATGACCAAGAAAACGGTATCCCGAAATAGCTTCCTCAAATGAAGATGGAAGAATGAACTGTCCAGCACACAAATGACTCCACCTTTGCCAAAGAAACTTTATCCAATCACATTGAACAAACAAATGATCGGCATTTTCACAATCTTTATGACAAAGAGTGCAACAATGAGGTGAAAGAGACCAATATGGAAATCTTTTTTGCATGACATCTGCTGTATTGACCTTTTTATGAAGCAGGGACCATCCAAAGAATTTTACTTTGAAAGGAACATGAGCAGCCCAAAGAGATTTAACAAAAGAGGCAACATGAGAAGGGGGGCAGGAGTAGTTTTAATTACTTGAGAGATTCTTGAATTGCAGGAAGGACGCGCTCGGGGCGGCCATGAGTGCACCAAAGCTTGGAGGTGATGAAGAGCTCATCGCGGGACTTGACGAGGCCAAGGTGAAGAGTTTCTTCAATTGCTTCACCAAGGCCCAGCTCTGTCTCGTACAAGGCTGCTGTGTCAAAGTGCCTGTAACCAATTTTGATGGCTTCTAGTATTGCCAGTTTCGCAGTTTCTGATCCTTCAAGAGAGAAGGGGAAGTTCACCGTTCCGAAGCCGATGAGAGGAATCCGGTGGCCGGAATTAAGGGTTGCCTCAGGTATACTAATTCCCATATTCTTTAGTATAATTCAAGCTGTTGGAATTGATATTAAGCCACTTGACATAAAAGAGAGATATATGAAGATTCCATGTAGATATGTATAAGCCTTATTACTTGTTGAGCACTCTCTCTGAGATATTGTATTGGTTAATTAAATCAGACATGGGCTTTCTTGTTTTTTTTGGTTATGTTTTATGGCTCTTTAAGGGCAGAGAAAAATCTTTTTAATATTTCTGGTAGTTGATGTTGTTGGCATATAAAAAACAAGAATCAAAATGTTATTATGTGAATGGATTACTTCATTGTAGAGTTTACGTTTTATTGACTTTTATAAGAGGATATGAAGATAAGGCTACAAAGGGTAGCATTGGTTGAGAGGGTCAGACTATTTTAAAAGAGATGTATGGATCCATAGGTCCAAAAGAGTGAAAACAAAACCTGACTTTTTTGTTTGTTTGGTAGGGTTTAGAACCCCATTGCAGGCTTGTTTATTATTTGTCAATTATTGAGCATTACTTAAAGAAATGAAAAGGGGGGTTGAGAAAATCTTTTTCTCAGTACTCTTATTAACCAAACACTAGAATTTATGATTTTCTCAAAAAAAAAAAAAAAAAAAAAAAAAAAAAAGGCCAAACACACCCTTAAATCAAGAAAAATTCCAAATAATCATTGACAAACTAATTAATCCAAGAAGCTTCTATAATTCAGTTTTGAACAGGAGATATATATTAATAACTACAAAGGATCAATCAGATCTCTCCATCCCAGAGCTCCTCTAAAGACTTGAAGGGTCCATCAACTGAGATGAAAGCCTCTGGAACCAACCCTCTACTCTGTGGAAGTTGCTTCATCTTCTCACACTCTTCCTTTGTCAATTCCCAATTGAATATCTCCGAGTTCTCCTTTATTCTCTCCTTGTTGAAGCTCTTCACCACCAGAGCCACCCCTTGCTCATGTACCCATCTTAGACAAACCTGCAACCACACAATTACCAAAACTCATTTGCCTCTGCTTCATACTTGGAATTTTGAATATTAAACAAGAAAAAAATAATTGGGCATGGTTGAATTTGATAGAAAAATGGTATAATGAATCTTAACTTGACTTCCATCACAGGAGTCTCTTAAAAGAGTATTTTGAAGGAGTAATGCTATGGGCACAATATGTGAAACTTGGATGAGAACTTGAATATCTTATGTCCCTTGGATTAACATGGATTTGCACAATACACGCAGATTCATATTGATCCAAGGAACACAGGATGTTTGAGTTTTCATCCGAGTTTTAAGTAGTGCATCTTTAGCTTTTTTTATTGACCATTATGGGATGCAAATCATTTTATGAGTTAGGTTAAGAGTCTCAAGCATTGCACAATTTGATATACAGCTACCTGAGCATGAGCTTTTCCTTTAGAGTTGGCTATCTCTTTTATCACTTCACAGTCCATAACTCTATTTGATCCCCACATTGTCCCTTTTGCTCCCAAAGGAGAGTAAGCAGTCACAACAATGCCTTTATTCTTACAAAACTCTATCAGCTTATTCTGTTGCCAAAGAGGGTTCATCTCCACCTTACATAAATAAATAATCAATCAATCATCTTTAATTCAATGTTCATCACTTGCCCACGTCAAAACAGTTCATCATCAACAAGAAGTAAAAATAAGAAATTTAAGTAATAATCACTTGATCGACGGCAGGAGGAATTTTTGCAGCGGAAAGTAAGTGATGGAGCTTCTTGCAGGAGAAATTGGAGACTCCAATGGACTTTGTAAGGCCAAGCTTTTGGCATTCTTCCATTGCTTCCCATACAGACTTGAAATCCATGGCACAAAGCTCCTCTGGTAATGGGAGCATATTCTTCCCTAGCTTTAAGCTTAATGGCCAATGTATAAGATATAGATCAAGGTAGTCCAACTTTAGATTCCTGAAAATATTAACAATAATCATAAGAAGCTTGATATATATATGTAACTGATAAAGAAAGAAGCATTTGAAGACCAAGTCCAAAACTCCTATGGCAAAAGTTGGTGATGGCTCATGAGCTTGAAAAAATAAGACCCAATAAACATTTGATATTTCTTATTACACAAACATGTAGACTAGGAGTGTTAGAAGTCTAGATTTATAATAAGGAGGAAATATATGGTAAACAAATGAGAAACAAGCAAATATGCTTGTGAGGAGGTTTGAAGATTGGATCTCCAAAATAACAAAGCTCTAATACGTAATAACATGTTAAAAGCCACTTGACTTAAAAACTATAGCAAATAAGTAAAGATTCAACTATATACATTAAGCGAATATAGACATTAACGAGTGGAAGTGATACTTGAGAGACAGTTGAAGGGCAGGAAGAACACGATCGTGGAAACCATCGGTGCACCATAGCTTAGAGGTGATGAAGAGGTCAGAGCGGGACTTGATGAGGCCGAGATGAAGAGCTTCTTCAATGGCTTCACCAAGGCACTGCTCTGTCTGGTAGAAGGAAGCTGTGTCAAAGTGTCTGTAGCCAACCTTAATTGCTTCTAGTACTGCCAATTTTGCAGCTTCTGATCCTTGAAAAGGGTAGGACGCCGTTCCAAAGCCTACGACAGGCATGTGGTGGCCGGAGTTAAGAATTATCTCAGGTATGTTTGCCATTTTTTCCAAAGTGTAGTGCAAGCTGTTATAATAGGCTAGTCTCATTTTCATTATATAGTACATATGTAGCAAGAAAAAACAAATGAATAAGCTTTCTTGTTTGATGATTTCTAAGTGTTCGAACCCAATTACCCAAACATATTGAAGATATTACTTATATAAGTCAAGGAGAAGAGGGCAATGATATAAAGGATTAGTTGAGAAAAAAAGAGAACCAATGATTTGGGTATGAACAACAAAGAATGACAAAACCAATGAATTGTTGTATCAAGAGAAACATTTCTTTAACTCAATAAGACCCACTTAATGATATAGCCATTGAGGTTCATTGGATGTTTACATGGTTAATATCTTATATGTAGTGTATGATTTTTTATTTTTTTTTTAGTGCTGACACTGAGGCCAATGGAAGTCGAAACCCCTCAGTATGGTCAAGAAGGCGAGCATAACGACGAGGGACATAAGGGGCCCAGATGGGAATCATGCGAACCAACTACTATGGTCCCTCTCCTACTTTTATTAGGGAAGGAAAAATTTCTACTTATTTGCAAGAGGAGAGAATCGAACTTCTAACTTCGAGTGAAGGGGTCGGATGCACACCTTAGACCTAGCTAACGTTTGCAATGTAGTGTATGATTTGAAAGACTCTAAAGATTGAGTTACTAAAATATGTTAATTTTGGTACTACTAATAGTATTACTCTTGTAAATATTGTGCTTTTATTTCTTTTCTCATTAGAGAGCTTTAGGACCTTTTTTTTCACTTAAGTTTGGTAGGTCAGTGATATTGACTTGTCAACTAATTATGTTTAAAGACTAGTTTGATCACGTGCTTTGGCGTGCTAACTTATATTTAGGTGCTTTAATAGTGTTTTTTAATTAACTGATTAATTAAAATATTAATAAATTATTAATGAAAATAGATAGTTGCAACATTTTTAAATGAAATAATTAATGAATTAATGAAATGTAGAACATTTTTTTTTTTTGAGATCAACGAGTATCGGGACTTACGTCTCCGTTAATCTCTTTAGAGCATGGTCACAAGCACTCAAAGACGTCGTTGGCTAACAAGTGGTAGAAGATGACTTAAACTCGAAATTTTCAGGTAGGTGCACTTGCACCTAACTACTAAACCAACACACCATTGATTATTTGAATCGGTTCAAAAGCCAACAATAAGATAAAAACATTATACTTCAGTTCATCTTAAATAATTTGGTGTAATAAATTTTTTATGGTTTTGATATTCACGTGGGATACTCTACTAAGAAAAACAGTTTTTTTATAATTTATTTATTTTAGAACTTTGGTTGTATTTGAATGAATAGACGCTATAAAATATTCTTTAATATCATATACAATAATTTTTTTTTTTTGAGGAAAAGGTACTTTCATTTAAAGGTTAAATGGATACAAGGTCTCGTTGGGTGAAATATCATATAAATAATTGTCATGCTTCTTTTCAAGTTAGCCGTCTTAACTAATATAGAACATTTCTTGTCCATGAACCAATATAGAAATAATATTTACTAGTATAATAATATATCTAATATTAACCTCAATCATCATCTAGAATTTGTACTTTTAGCTAGATAATATTTAGGATAAAAGGATTAGGGGCAGTGTATGTGTCACACTCTAGGTTGCACAGCGTGCTCCCTATTTAGGTGTGGGCGCACCCTCTCAGGGTCATAATATTGTCACATCTAGCCGAATTCGCGATACCCAACAGGGCCCTAGTAATCATTTACTCCACTATTCATAAATAGTGAAGGGCCTCCGACAAGTCGAACTCGCATCCTCCCTTTAAGAGGTTAGATTTCGCACTTGGAGTAACCACTGAGCCAATGGTTCAGTGGCTACTCCAAGTGCAAAAGCTAACTCCTTAAGGAAGGTTGCGAGTTTGACTTGGGGGAGGCCCTTCACTATTCATAAATAGTGAGGGTAAATGATCTAGTCCCTTACTAGGGCCCTATTGGGTATCGCGAATTCGGCTAGATGTGACAATATTATGTGATACTATGGCTAGGCGTTCGCCCAAGGGGACAAAAAAAACACACACACACACGAGTAAAGTAGCTGCGAGGGGACAAAAAAAAACACATAAAGTAGTGCATTAAAAAAGAAAAAAAAAAAGATAAAGTTGTTGAATCAATGTTTGTCCTTACTTTATTAATAAGAAAAAAGAACAAAAAGATAAAAGGGAGGGATAAACAGTAGAAAAACTCGTAAAGTTGAGGGGGAAAATTGGTATAAAAGTTAGGACGGTGAAAAAAGCTAGGGAGCAATTAAACATACAACAAGTTTTAATATTTTTACTACACCTTAAAAAAAAAAATTCTTTTCTAAAATACCCTTGTATGATTTGTCTAAACTATCCTTAAATTAATTTTATTTCCACTTAACCCTATCTTTACTAAATTTATCCCACCATAAACTCCTACACAATTCATCATCTTCATCCCGTAGACCCTAAACCATTCTTCTATTCTAATGTTCCTACAACTATCTTCATACCATTCTTTCCCTAAACACTCTTTATAAGATTTTACCGTCATTTTTTAGGTATTTTTTAGTAGTTTCCTCAAATGTATAGAAACCTCCAACCAATTAAAACATTCGATCTTCACACCATTTGAAAGCATAATGGCGGATGATTTAAGTTGGGACGAAGTTTAGCAATCTTTGATGAGTTTTTTGCCATTCTTTTGTGTGTTTTTTTGTGTGTATTCTCGGTTTCAAATGAAAAAAATCGTCATCGGCTAGGGTATGAGTGCTCGAACCTATGACATAAGGTTCGATCCGGTCCGACCGAACCTATGACAGCAGGTTCTATCAGGGCCGACCGAACCTTATATTTTTGGATTTTTTTTTAGGGGACGACCCCTCTAGTAAGTTATGATGATGGTCTAACTTGTTTGAAGGTGGTTTTTATGATTTTCAATACAACTTGTATGCCAACGCACCATTAACCCTTGTATTACTCTGCCTATTGGTAGCAAATGGTACACCGACGCTCAAATGAGGCGAAAGGTACGTTGAAATGGGCTCATGTCGCTTCAAAGACCATGAATGTATAATTACCACATGAATATCCTTAAAAACAACCAAAAATATGAGGTTTGATGGGACAAGACTGAACTTGTGTATCCTTCAGTATTGTCCAACCGAACCTACATATTAAGTTTGGTCGTGTCTTACCGAATCTTATATTTTTAGTTTTTTCTAAGGATATTCGTGTAATAATTATACATTTATGACCCTTGAAGCGACATGAGCCCATTTTGACGTACCGTCTATCTTATTGGAGCGTCGGTGTACCGTTTGCCATCGATAGGCAGTAATATAGGGGTTAATGGTGCGTTGGCATACAAGTTGCACTTAAAATCACAAAAAACACTAACAAACAAGTTAGACCACCACCATAACTTACTAAAGGGGTCGTCTCTTTGAAAAAATCTAAAATTATAAGGTTCGAGCACGCAGACCCGAACTGGTGACGATTTTTTTCATTTGAAACCCAGAATACACACAAAAAATCGTTATAAAGGCTCAATTTGAAGGTGTTTCGAGTTAAGGTTCGTTTTTTAATGAGAAATATGAGAATAATGGCGTCGATGAAGAAGAAAGGTCCGTGGATCGAGTATCGAAGAAGAAGAAGAAAGAAGAATGACAATGGGGTTTAGGATTCGTTGGAGAAGAGGAAATGAATGTTTTTTTATTTAAATAAATGAGGTTAGCTTAGGAAGTTTTGGATATTTTTTTGGGATAAAAAACGTGGGTAACAATTGGGTGGAACAGTAAAAGTAAATGTGATATGAAAAATAATATTTGTAGTATATTTAGTTGCTTTCAAAAGCTATAACAAACGATCGCTTTTATAATAGTTATAGATATGGATATAGATTATAGATTTAGTAATATAAATGTAAATTTAACAGTAATATACGAATATGTAGAGAAGTAAATTTGTGTATAGAAGTAAATTTGTGGGGTTCGATCCCATTTAAGTCTCTGTAGGTCCTTTAGGCCCATTTATCATTTATCAACAATGTTTCACATGTTTTATAGGTTCTCCAAAAATTAATGGATAGTATGTAATTCTTGAATTTTTAAAAGAAAAACACACACAAACATACAAATATATATATATATTATATTTTTTTCAATATAAAATTATAAATTTAAAAAATGGTGTTAATACTCTGAGTTATTTAATCAAATATGTATAGGTACATATTATAATGGCTTTTGACCAGTTATATTGTGAGGAAATATGAAGTATCCAATAAAAAGAAATTAAAAATAAAAAAAATCAATGTCTTTAATATTCCAAATTGAAATATTCACATTATGTACAAAGCACAAAGGGAAGCTAATATTTGTCTAAATAAAAGGGACTTATGATCAAATATTTCAAATATATCTTGTAAATTAAGCGATCAAGAACAGTCAAAGTCAAGTCACATGGTCAAATTGTAGTGGTTGCTTGGTCTCATGGAGGACCAAACCAAAGCAATAATTTCTTCTTCTCTTCTAATACAAACACAATTTAATTTCAGCTCTTCTTCCCAACCAAAAAATGTTCTTAAAGAAGCCTCTGAATGGTGTAATTGTTGCAATCATGTTATGTTTTGCTGTTCTAGTTCTCTTTTTTTCTGGGTTCTTCGAATTCCCTTTTGCTTCCTCTTCAATCCCTCCTCTTCTTCCTGAAGATAATCTGAATTTCCCATTTCAAAATAAGAAATACCCATTTAACAACTTGTTGGATGCGTTCAGGAAATGGGATTCTGAAGTGGGTTGTGCCCAATTCAAGCAGAAGCACCACAAGGTCTCACCTTTATTGAAAAATTCATCATCTTCTTCTTCTGAAAATTCTTCTTTGCAAGATGTGGATGGTTCTATTGATTGTAGGGAGTTGAAGATGAATCATGTGAGTGTTCTGGTTAAAGGGTGGACTTGGATCCCTGATAATTTGGATAATTTGTACTCTTGTAGATGTGGGTTGAGCTGTCTTTGGACTAAGTCTCCTGTTCTTGCTGATAAGCCAGATGCCATGTTGTATGAGACCACGACTCCTCAAATTGTGGTATTTTTCTCTCTTGTTTGTTTATTCTTTTAAATGGGCATGTTGAAAGTTTTGATTTTTGATTTTGATTTTTTTATTTTATTTTGGAGAAATCACCATTAATTTATTGTTGCAAATGTAGCTAGGTTTTGCTGTGAATTAGTGTATCTTTGCAGGGAGTTTATGGTGTTTTAGGACTTTCTGATTTTTGGGGTTTTTATGAGAACTGCTTTTATTTTTTCTGCAGAAATCTTTCTAAGTATTGTTCTGTTTGTAAAAGATGTTAATTTTTCTGAACCAGACAAGAATCCACCCATGTCTGCCTTGTATGTTTGTTGTTGTCCTAGTAAGTTTCTCTAACGTGAAAAAGAAAGGAATACTTTAAAAAAAAAAAAAAAAGAATAAGAGGGACCTCATTTAGTGAGATAATGAAGCCAAGGACAAACAGATCTTTCTATTTCCTTCATTTAGTATTACATGCTGTGCCAAGTAGGTAGTGTAATGAAGGCATCTTCCATGTTGATCTCACAAAGATTCCACGAGGAATTAAACTGAGTTTGCGGTGTTGGCTTAGTTTTAAAAATGCTAGTTGAGAAGGAGAGATGATTAGGGTTATCATATCTTTCATTCTTGAGACTATCACTTCTTGTGAGCTACTTGTGGCTAAAACAATAGGGTGTTTTGAGTGTTAGAGATGTTTGCTTATAGTTGCATATATTTGAGAACAGAAAAACCAGTTTTTTTTGGGAGTAGCTCTAGGCTACATCACTTATTGAGGGCTTCAGAAGGAAGTTTGATTTTCCGAAGGATGATGGAGATATCTCACAAAACTCACTTTGTTGATTGAGAAAGTACTAGGATTGGTCCTTAGGTTTTTTGATTTGAACATGATGACCATGGGCGGACAAAGTTGAAGACGTTCACTTTAGCCTTGGGAATGGTGCCGGACCTAGATTTTGAGAGGTTCGTGTAACCCATGCCATTAAAGATGTTAAACGCCTTTAGATACAATTTGAGACCAGAATTGAATATATTGGGATCATGGAATCATGAAAATCTCTTACAAACTAGGAGTGCAATTGGTAACTTCATTTATTAGGGATTCTTTGATAAACCTTGGATAATATTGCTATGGATCCCCTGAATTTTAAATTATTTTAAATATGCACTGAAAAATTGTTGTTGACATTGATAAGATCGCCATGAAGTTACAAAATTTGGTGGTATTGTCCTTCTTAGTGGCATCATGGCTGTCCTATTAGGTTATATTCCCCTGCATTTTGGTATTCCAGGAGATCATATTTAGAGCTTTAGAACATTATAGGACTGGTAGGGCACTCTCAACGAGTAAAATGAGAAGTTACTGCATTTTTATTCTCTTTCTTATTCAGCATTAAAAAAACTGAAGCTTGGAGGGTGGGGCATGAAAACCATATTGACTATGCTATATCTAAAAATTATATGAAACTGGCTTACTTGGTGAAGCAAAGCCAAAGTTAGAAGATTTTAGCTTGTGGGTTTTGAAGGATTGTATTCTCTAGTTTATAACTTCTTCAACCAGCTTATAAGTATGGATAATAAGTGAATAGTGGCTGCAAATGGATTTTCAATGGGTGACTTTTGTCTATTTATGAAACTGGTGATCAGACTGGTAGTTTGTTCATATTCATATTCTGCATCTCATGTATAACTGCAAATTCCTTGCGCTAGATTTGCCTCTCTGGGACATAATGATTGTCACACACTTTGAGATTTTGATGTTTAAATCAACCTGCTGAATATATTAGATTTTGATGTATATTTGTAAAGAAAAAAAAATTACTAATTTTACAAGGCTGTCTTGTCTACCATTTTAACTGACTCTCTTCTTGGGTATTTTAGTGGTGATTATTGGTCAAATGGGAAATGTTTAGGTGAATCTTTAAATGGTAATCAGGACCATTTAAAATGTATCAGCTCAGTGGAAGTATTTTATTGAACTACATATTTTAATGGAATATCCAATTTTATTTTTTAGATTTTCACAAGATATACATATAAAATATGAATAGTTCACTGTATTGCAAAGTTTACAACTCCATGACCTTACAAATATAAAGTTGAAAGCTAAGTGGCTTGTGAGGTCACTAGAGAAATTGATTAACTTAGAAGAAAAACGGTTAATAATGACATTTTTTAACTTATTTTTCATTCTAGGATTCTACTACAACTATTCTTTTTAGAATTACAATGTGCCGAATCTAATAAAACTCTTACCAACTTTTTCCTGTGAAATTTGTAAATGAAAGCAAATCAATGAAGGACATATAGCGCTATACAAAGTAGATAATGTAACAGGCCGGAGCCAACAACATGTCATCTTACGTGTTTTCACCTTTACTGGTACAAAATCCCTTTTTTTTCTGAAAATCGTATGCTAGCCTTTGAAATATCTGGGCATCCTAGCAATTTATTTTCATTTACATTGGAACTACTAGGCAATTTATTATCTCACACGAATAAGCAGGATTTGGCGCACTATAAAGTACTCTATCATGATGTTCTACTAAGTCCCGCCTAAGCATGTGTACTCGTCGCATCTGCTGAGTAATCTCTTTATGATTTGGAGTGGGAATCGTGGCTAGTCTGATTGATGGCAAGTGGCTATCTGAGAAATAGATTTACTTGAATTTATATTGCATTCTGGAATTCCTGATATGTTGATGCATTGCTGTTGGCTGCATCATAAATTGCTTTTTTATCTTTGTTTTGTTTTGTTCCAGAGACGCAAAGGTGGCCCTCTTCGTGTATACATGGATCTTGAAGCTGGAAGGAAGAGGTCGGGTGTTGAGGATATATTTATTGGTTATCATGCCAAAGATGATGTTCAGGCTACTTATGCTGGTGCATTGTTCCATAACAATCGGAATTACCATCTTTCATCTAACAAGAACAATGTGAGTTTTTCGTACATACATACATACATACATACATATATATATATATATAGCAGCAGTTATTCTATGAGTTATATCTATTTCTTTTATTCCTGTCACAATTGAAGAGTTTCACGACCATTTCTTTTTAATTTTAGCCTGTATCATAATCCACAAAGCAATAGGGTATAAAGTAGTTGTAAATAACTTTAACTTTTATAAATTTTCCCGTATTCCCTATATAAGGACTGATATTTTACATTTGTCAGCACTGGAAAAAAAGTTGCTCTAAAAAACCAATATTTCTTATAGATTAGACTGAATATATGATTGATGTCACAACTCAAAAGTAGAATGGCAATAACTGCTTCTTCTTGACCTATCCAAAATTGAGCTGAAGGGTCCTTCTTAGTTCACAATTGAATGTGAAAGCACCGAATCAAACTTAATAGAGGGACAAAACCTATGTACCCTTACTAATATTCTGCTATTTTCATGAAACAGATTAGTGTTTTTTATCAGATTGATTTTTTCCCATCATATATAATTTATCCTTTCAATCTTTACTTTTCAGGAAACACTTGTTTACTGGTCTTCCTCAAGGTGCCTTCCAGATAGAAACCAAGTTGCTGCCGAACTCCTCAACCTACTGCCTCATCACTCATTTGGCAAGTGTTTGAACAACGTCGGGGGGCTGGACATGGCTCTCGATATGTACCCTGAGTGCACCAACAATGCCAACTCAGCCCCGCAATGGTGGGACCATCTACATTGTGCCATGTCACACTACAAGTTCGTCCTGGCAATAGAAAATACCATGACCGAAAGCTATGTAACAGAGAAATTATATTATGCACTGGACTCCGGTGCAGTCCCCATTTATTTCGGTGCACCAAACGTGTGGGACTTTGTCCCTCCTTATTCCATAATAGACGGTTCAAAGTTCGGATCCATTGGGGAACTAGCTTCGTATGTGAAATCCCTAGCAAATGACCCGGTTGCCTATGCGGAATACCATGCGTGGAGGCGGTGTGGCGTTTTGGGCAATTATGGAAAGGTTCGTGCGGCAAGCTTGGACACGCTGCCATGCAGATTGTGTGAGTTTGTAAGTAGAAAAGGTGGGAGAAATGCTTGAAAACTCTGAAATTTTATTTGTTCCTTATTGGGTATTCTTGTATTGATCATTCTTGTGCTCTTTTTTTTTTTTTTTTTTTATTTTAATTTTGTAAAATTTCAAAAGAGAATATCCTTGAGGCTTCTTTTTTTTGAATGAGGTACTTCGAGGTTTATACTAGAAAATTGACTTCATAATGAAAATTTGTTTATGCTAGATTGGTAATTTTCCTGCTGTCCCAAGTTTAGTTTTTTTAGTTCAATGCGATGCTTGATTGCCCTGCATTTAATGAGATCACTATGCCTTGGCTTCTGAGGTATATCCTTGATGTTTAAGGATTATACTATGTAGATCAAGAACTCTGTTCAGTAATGGTTATAAACATTTGTTTGGTTTCAATTGCTTGTACAGTTACATTGAACTTCTCGAATTTGAGTCTCTGAATCTTCTTTAATTTACTGTAAAATGAATCAAACAGAAAACTATATGAATTCAGACCATGCAACAATCTGTTAAGAACTAAGAAGAAAACAGACCTTTGGAGCAGAAGAAAAAAAGAAAAAGAAAGAAAAGATAAAGAAAAGAGAAAGAGAATGAGAGAGAGATTATTAGGATTTAGTGATTAATCACAGTGGAAGATCATAATTAGATCCTGAGATCCTTTATTTCTGAATCATTATAACTTTTTTTTTCTAGGTTTACAATGCAGATCTATATAATGGTGAGCCCAAGGCTGACATTTGCCATTAGGCCCATTACATATGATTCTGAACTAGAAGAAGGGAAGAAACTGAAAAATCACGCTGTATTAGCTTGTTAAACTGGCAAGTGTTATATATTACTGTTTTTTCACTTTATATTGAGTTATAGCTTTCAGGTCTTGAGCCTAGCAGAGGTTTCTTCATCATCTTCCCTGTGAAACTTCCATATTGCTTCCATTAATCCATTAGAAGAAGAGCATTTGGACTTGCCATTCCTTGGTGCCTACACCATCAAAGTTAAAATAATAATAATAATAATAAATAAATAAAATCAATTAATCTAAATATAACATATTAATTACAATTACATATATCCCTTCCCTGGACCCTCCAATAGAGAGGCTCATGCGCTAGGTGCATCTTTTTTTTTTCTTGGTTTCCGACGAGGTATCTCCACACCCTTCGGGTATGGGATTAGTCATCATTTGGGTGAAATGATAAACCTCTTCTAATAAGGGCGCTTTCAAAAATCGAACCCTGAAACTTTTATATAGGGACGACTTTGGGACTCAGCCCGCTTTTATTAAGCCAACAACTCGTTGGTGGTAGGTGCATCCTTTTACAGAAATAGAAAACACCATTAAAAACACAAATTAATTGGTGATAATCTCATTCTTACTCTTTTGCTCGGCATGCTCTTCGCAACTTTTACAGCCCTCAAGTGTTCAGGCACGTTCATCACATACTCCTTCAACTGATTATCGTCCATCGATTCAATTAAACTCGTCTACCATTCGCAAATGAGGAAAAAAAAAAAGTCAGAACTTATTGCGAGTGATTTAGAAAAGTCCTACATTAACTATGAGACTTCTTATATTCTCGTATTTGTGTCTCTTTTGTTTGAGAATTAGCTAATTTTGAAGGATACTTAGCCTTCTAGACCAAACTAAGATGAAAATGCAATTTTTATTTTTATTTTTTAGAGAAGCTGAGTGAGACGAACTTTTTAAAAGCTGGGTCTTAAAGTAGGCTCTCTTAAAATATACGCAAACACATGGAATTACGATCGTGATTCACGAAAATAATAACATATTAATATAAAAAAAACAAAGCAAAATGAAGGATTACCCATGATAAAAGCTCTTCAACTTCTTTGCCAACCATTTCTTCTTCCTTGTCTGCAAGCACTTTCTTCTCCTTCCATGAAACAAAGCTGTGGTGATCAGTATTCTGACCAACTGCTCCTTTCTTTTTTTTCCTTGTTTGATCTTCTCTGATCACAACAGACATTTTCAAGTGTTAATTGGAGAAGGAGATCATATACAAAATGGCGTGAATAAAATGAGTAACTGAGGGAGAGGCGGCGCAGTTATATTAATAGACAAGTCAAAAGTAACGGTTGCTGGCGTTACATATAACAATATTATTATAAAAACACAAGTAGAAAAGCAAAAAGGCAAAAGGCTGAACAATGGGAACATGTTAGCTTGAGCCGTTACTTAGTGTTTGGGAGGTCATTCTGCATTCCATAACATGTGAAGAGCAACCGTCCAAGATTGGCTGATATATAAATGTGACCAAACAACAAGCTAATTAGTTGGGAAAATCTATAAATTAATTTAAGGTGGGCCCATGATTTATTTTATTCTTTTGGACCTTAAATCACATTTTAATCAAGACCTTTTTTTTTCTTGATAATTAAGTATATAATAATTTATTGGATGGTGAGATAATCAAAATAAAGTTGCAACTTGGAATAGGAAACCCTTTAATCAGGTTTGTTGAATGAAGGGATTTTTTTCTCTTTTAACCAATAGATATTTACCAAGTTTAAGTTTTTAATAGAATTTGAATTCATGACCTCAAGGCTTGTATTTTATATGCTAATTTTTTATTTATTTCTTCAGTAGAAACAATGCGCCCTTGAGCCAAATATCTCTCCCGGTAGGAACCCACTATTTCCTGCACCAACAGATAGCGTCAGGGCTGTTATGGATGTGTATGCTAACTTATTAAGCTTAGTTCAACCTAGTAAAGTAGGGTGCGTTTGGTTTAAGATTTAGATACATTTTTCTGTATTCAAGTTGTTTTTAGAAAACGATAAAACATCGTTTTCTAAATTTTTTATTTTTTTATTGAATTCAAGTGTTTGGATCACCAACCAAACACAGCTTCAGCTATTAGCTTTTTTTTTTTTTTTTTTTTTTTCTTTTTTGTTGATGATCATCAAGTATTAGATTCAATTAGGTGGAAGGGCTCTTGAATCGCTTAGATTCTCTTATATTAATGGCTTAAGAATGACCCAAGGGACCTAAGCGTGCATGTAACCATCTCAATCCACGTGAGTGACGAGTCCTTTAAGGTGGTCCTATGCAAAAAACAACCTCTTCCAATAATATTTTAGTCAAGCTCAATGGTGCATATCACAACATAGTGCACGTCAAATACATGCCCCACACCTATTACTATCTCCACCTTTATACGCAGTCACTCCTACTGCAATGCTAGAACAAACATTTTATGTTGATACAATAAAGTAAAATACCAAAGGAGACAAATACTTGTTCAAACACATAATTAGACTTATATTGATAGGAACTGAGGATAAGTGGTGTTAAAGTCTAGGTCTTGAGTTCGAGTTTGGGCAAGCTTTCATTTATCTACTTTTATTAGAAAGGTCAGCCCAAACACTTTTATCATGCTCGAGTCTAAAAGGATCAATCTTATTTAAAGGGAAGAAGGACATTTTCTATATGCCTAAAAAATCGATATAAAAAAATAATAAAAAAAACACATAATTAGACATTATATTGTTAGGACTCTTAACAAAACACTTTAATCTAAAAAGTACCAATTAAAACAACCATGCTTGATGCATAAGTTAGAAGATGCCCATGAGGAAGTCATGGAGATGAAAACTAACTTGAACTTGGTATAAGAATGAGGAATACTAAAGTATTAATATGTACTCTTAAAAACTTGTTTGTATGAAATTACTAGAATTGATCTCTTACACCACATATTTATTTATTTCTTTATTTATATATGAGGAAACTAAATTTATATAGAGAAAAACAAAAGTGAAAACGTATAAAAGCTATATCATCCTTGGTAACAATTGGCTTGTTTTGATATAGCTTCGGTCGTAGTTAATAGTTTATATAAAAGTGATTATGAAATAAATGCTTATGATAACAAAAATGTTTATGTAAAGTATACATTTTAAAAGTGTTTCTTAATCAAAATGTCATTTTTTAATCTTTTTTTTATCATGATTAAGTACTTAAACACAATGATTCGAACATATAAATTTTAGTGAACATATCATAAAAGGTAGATGGTAGGGGGATGCAGGCTTGAAACGTTGCTAGAAACTTAAGGCCCCACAATCCTTGTATGAATACAAAGCTACACAATACAAACAGCCCCTTGTTCATCCAGGGGATGCAAAGCTTTGAGTTTTCAACATGTTTCAAGCCCCCCATTCGCACAACACGTTTGTATTATATATATATATATATATATATATAAAAGCCAATGAAAACCAACTTTTCAACAAAAAAAAAAAATGTTGTGGTTGGCATCCAAGAAGAAGATGTAACGTCTAACCAACCATTGGTTGGTCTGCTGGCAAAATAGGTTAAGAGATCATTCGAACTCTGCCTCAGCCAAATTCTAAGTGAGAGAGACGCCTATAAATTTTTGCAGAACTTTGAACTCTGAGAGAATTAGTCTTGATTCGAAAAATAGGAGGACACCTCTAAAAGGCGAAAAATCGATAAACAAAAAAGAAAAGAAAAAAAGATGTACATCTAATTAAATAGGCGTTAAAATAACTTATTCTAATTAATAAATGAACCAAAAGCAATTTCAATCGCTTTTACAACCTTACACCCTAAACTCAAAGTTCTAATACCAAATAGGTGTGTGTTAAAATAGCTCGCACTATAATTAACAAATAAACCATTTTCAATCAATTGTAGAACCCTACACCCTAATAGCAAAAGTTATAATGCGAAATAGGTTTAATAGCTTATACTAAGTAACAAATAAGTCAAAAGTAATTTCAAATCGCTTGCACAAACCTACACCCTCAACTTAGAAGGTGTGATGTCAAATAGATATCAAAATAGTTTATATTAATTATTAATAAATAAACTAAAATAATTTTAATCAGTTTTATAACTCTAAAGCCTGAACCATAAACTCTAAATTCTAAACCCATTAGTTATATTGTCAAATAGGTTTAATAGCTTATACTAATTAATATATAAGCTATCTCAAAAATATCATCAGAGGCAATATCATAGCCATAATGGAGAGGAAAGAACCCTAAAGGGCACTACAATTTTTTGAAGAAGATAAGCAACAACTGGCTTAGCCCATCAACAACTTGGATTTGCTTCTCTTTATAGATACAAGAAGGTACAATGATGAAACCCTTTAGCTACCCCCCAATAATCCAAAGAACCTTAATGGAACCATTTATGCATTCCAATGAGTAAGCTTGGAGTCACTATAAAGAGAGACCCTTTCCTTAGTAAAAAGGTACTAAAGGATAGCAAGGCCTTTATGTAGGCCAATTGCTTCCACAAAGGGAACATGCCTTTGGGAAATACCTCAAGTATTTATCTTGTTCACCCCTATTAATTTACCAAACATATAAAAATTAAATTTTTTTTATGACGATGGAACTCCACCCCCATTAAAGAATTGCACGCATTAGGGTGACATACTTTAAAAATTGTAGACATGACGTGTGATGTCTAGTACTCAAAGCTATCTAAATATATGCAAGTGAGTTTTTTTTTTTTTTCAAGATTATTACGATTTTTTAAAAAAATTTGAAGTATATTTTGTTAACAACACCATAAATCATTTAAATAATATATAGACACAATTAATTGGTCTTCCTGAGAGCCATAAAGACAAGAAGACAAGAAGGTATAGCTATCAAATAACAAAAGACACACAGAGCCTGAATAATAATAGTTATATACTCACAACAAAACTATACATAGCCCGAATAATAATAGTTATATACTCACAACAAAACTATACATAACCAACAATCATAGTTATTGTATTTATTTTATTATCATGGCGAGGACATTTGAACATGAATCACTTAATTTGTAATACCCTGTATTTCACAAAAAAAAAAAAAAAAAAAAAAAATTACTATTTGAAATTTTTACTATTTGGGCAACGCCCGAACGTTCAGGCGCATGCCAGAACGTTCAGGCGCCTGCCAGAACGTTCAGGCGCCTGCCAGAACGTTCAGGCGGCATGCCAGAACGTTCAGACGCCTGCCAGCCAGAACGTTCAGGCGCCTGCCAGAACGTTCAGGCGCCTGCCAGAACGTTCAGGCGCACAAAATCTCTATATAAGAAACCTCCTCATTTCTCATTTCTCACACCAAATCACCTTCTCTTGTGATTTTTCTTCTCCTTTCTACGCATTCTAAGTTTTTAGTCTTTGAGACTCCCGGTGGGGTGCAACAAATTTCTGTCCGGAGGAAAGCGCCAGATCTGAAAGCGGTGCAACGAAGTTCTGTCCGGAGAAAAGCACCAGATCTGAAGGTGGGGAACGAAACATAGGTTTGCGTGTTTTATAACTTTTATTAAAGTTTACATTCAATTATTATTATGTCTACTATTCATTTACACTGCGTTATGTCAAAAATGTTATGACCTAAATGTTATAACTTTGCACGTCGTGATACCGACCCTGATAAGGTTCACAAGACGTTGCCAAAGTCAGTCTAAATGTCAAGAAAGACCAGACCAGTAAACTAGACCAGTTCATGCATTGACATCATACATATCACCACCTAAGGACGTATATGGTTTATGATTCATAGAATAGTTAGAAGCATTGCTCACTATTCATTATATTTCTCTGGAGAAGGACGTACATGAGAACCCGGCTACACCCGGGGAGGGACATCAGTACGTGAATTCAGAGCATCGTTCCTGTACATGAATTCAGGCGATGTACGCTCATCAAACCATTAATACGTGACGGTGTCATGCATACATTCATATTGATTGATTATGATGCTCACATGTGTAATTTAAGATATTTGATATTGAAGTATGCTTTATTAATTGTTATACTCATGCACTATTTACCCACTGAGCGCGTTAAGCTCACTCCAATATTATCAAATCTTTCACAGGAAATTAGGGTGGACTGGGTGCAGGTTATGGGGCCCACATTTTGTACCCTTTGTATGAATCATTGGGGATGTTGGGAGTATGTTCCCTTGACCATTTTATGTACAAAAGTATTCTGAATTATATGAAATATTTTTCGAAAATTATTTATTCGAAAAAAAAAAAAAAAATTATTTTTCGACAATTATTTAACCAAAAAAAAAAAAAAAAAATTTTGATATATCTAAAACTATATATATATATGACTTCTATATATAGTTAAGATTAAAAATAACTATATATGATTTTTATATAGTCTAAATTTCAAATATATATATATATATATAGTTGCTTTATGAAAACTATATATATAATTATGATGAGATATGTCTATACATTCATAGGTGAATACGACATATATGCATCAAATCACTAATGAAGAAAATTTCATGATGGCATAAACATCAACAGAAAACTCGAAAATAATGTCTAGAAGACAAGGCATAACTCTTAAAAATATTAGGAATATATTTTGTGTCTTTCACACAAATTTATTTTCCTTTCAGCAAAAGAATGACCTCAAGGGAGGGAACAACTTCTACTAGTAGGGAACCAATTCCCACTAGACTAACGGAATTGTCCAAAAGAGAGATTGTGACCATGAGGAGCATCGACAATAGTGATCTCCGCCTCCGTCCGATCCTTCATGACAAACTCGCAACACTGGATTGGTTAAATATAACCAAAGTCGAGGGTCAAGTCTCTTACAACTTGGTTAGATCCTTCTATGAAGCCATGAATTACGTGGGACTTCACGGAGAGACGATCAGCCCTCACTTAGAGACAACAATCATGGGAACGACAATTCCTATCAATATCGCGATTATTGCTCGCCTTTTGGAGATTCCGATTGAGGAACTGATTATTGATCCACATGACCCCCAGACAGTTGCAGCGATCGCAGAATCTAATGCACAACTGTTCAATTCCCTCGCCAAAGAGCCATACACTCAATCAACATACACCAACCTTCCAAACAATCATCTTAAGCCATCTCTTGTCGGCCTCGGAAAGATTGTATACGGCAACATCTTGCCAGAAAGGGGCACTAGGGGCACTATGTCAAGGGCCCAACTCCTTGTGCTGTATTGCATAGAGAAGAACATAAAAGTCTCTCTACCACACATCATCATCCAACAAATGTTGAGAGTGATTCAAAACCCTTTAAAGAAGGAATTCCTCGGCTACGGAATCTTGATTATGAGGATACTTCACGAGGCCAACGTTGACACTTTCGATGGAACGTCAAAGCTGATCACTGAACCAGTTACAGCATCCTCTATCTTCAAGACCTATGGCACAAGTGGAGGGGTAACTGACGAAGAGGTATTCGGCACGACAAACAGAATTGCCGAAAGAATGAGGGACAAGCACGGGCGTTGCCTTCGCAAATGTCGACGCAAGATGCCTGTCAGAGATGGCCCAAATAATGATTCAAATCCCAATCCTACATCAAACCCAGCCCTGAATACTGATCCAATTGATCCACCACTTACTGACGAAGAATTATATGCCACACTACATTCGCCACTACAAAGTCATGATAGACAAGGTCCACAAGCGAATCCACCAACTTGGAACGTACAAACTCAAGGCAACACTTTGTACCAAAGAGTTCCACCTTCTGCGGTACAGTATCAGCCCGTTCCACAAGTTGCTGTAAACCACCAACAACAGTACTGGGCCTCACCAAATCTTGGAGGACCCAACATTCCAATGAGCCCATTGTTCCCAACTTTTTCATCTCACACAAACCAAATTATCCAAGGGGTTCCGATTAGGGGATCTCCGCACAATCAATACAACTACGTTCCACCTATGAATCACCCATACAACCAATACTTTCCTCCAATACCTATGGCCTACCCTTCACCTACGAGACAACCAACCCATCAACCACCAATGGGACAACCGACTAACCTACTTGAACGGTTAGATGAAATGGCATCCAATATTGCTGCACTGAAAGAGAGCCACAATCATGTATTAACTCGTTTGCAAAACTCCAACGCAGAGCGCGCAAACTCTCAACCTTCTGTTAGTAGTCATTCTGTACATAACAGTAGATCTCGAAGAAATGGTGGTAGGCAAGAACGTCAAAATTGATTACTGGCAATGTAAATTTTTCTATTATATATGAATGAAATGTTTTGTTTAAGACTATCTTTGGTGGGCCGACTTACAACCATTCTTTCTTTTGTATCACTAACTTTGGAGTGGTATGGGACACAACAAAATTGGATGATACTAAATAAAATGTGGAAGTAAGAAAACCCATGACCTTGTGTGAAAAGAAACATTTGGAGAAAGTTGCATTACTAATATTATCACTAAGTTTACACGGTATGGGACGAGTAAATTTGGACGATACTATTAGTGAACTTCTATTCAGCCAATGTTTTTAGAGACCGTGTTCATACGTTGTATTATTTTCACTTATCAATATCAGGATGAAACATTGTTTACACCTATCTTAATACATTGTTTCACTTCAAGAACTACCAGATGTCTGAATATAATATCAATGGATAGAGTATTGCACACATGCAGTGGCCTCATTCACAGCCTGTGGCTACTTCTCAAACCGCCAACCCCCATCACTACTTGACTTGATTTCGAGGGCGAAATCCCTTTAAGGGGGGTAGAGTGTAATACCCTGTATTTCACAAAAAAAAAAAAAAAAAAAAAAAAATTTACTATTTGAAATTTTTACTATTTGGGCAACGCCCGAACGTTCAGGCGCATGCCCGAACGTTCAGGCGCATGCCAGAACGTTCAGGCGCCTGCCAGAACGTTCAGGCGCCTGCCAGAACGTTCAGGCGGCATGCCAGAACGTTCAGACGCCTGCCAGAACGTTCAGGCGGCATGCCAGAACGTTCAGGCGCACAAAATCTCTATATAAGAAACCTCCTCATTTCTCATTTCTCACACCAAATCACCTTCTCTTGTGATTTTTCTTCTCCTTTCTACGCATTCTAAGTTTTTAGTCTTTGAGACTCCCGGTGGGGTGCAACAAATTTCTGTCCGGAGGAAAGCGCCAGATCTGAAAGCGGTGCAACGAAGTTCTGTCCGGAGAAAAGCACCAGATCTGAAGGTGGGGAACGAAACATAGGTTTGCGTGTTTTATAACTTTTATTAAAGTTTACATTCAATTATTATTATGTCTACTATTCATTTACACTGCATTATGTCAAAAATGTTATGACCTAAATGTTATAACTTTGCACGTCGTGATACCGACCCTGATAAGGTTCACAAGACGTTGCCAAAGTCAGTCTAAATGTCAAGAAAGACCAGACCAGTAAACTAGACCAGTTCATGCATTGGCATCATACATATCACCACCTAAGGACGTATATGGTTTATGATTCATAGAATAGTTAGAAGCATTGCTCACTATTCATTATATTTCTCTGGAGAAGGACGTACATGAGAACCCGGCTACACCCGGGGAGGGACATCAGTACGTGAATTCAGAGCATCGTTCCTGTACATGAATTCAGGCGATGTACGCTCATCAAACCATTAATACGTGACGGTGTCATGCATACATTCATATTGATTGATTATGATGCTCACATGTGTAATTTAAGATATTTGATATTGAAGTATGCTTTATTAATTGTTATACTCATGCACTATTTACCCACTGAGCGCGTTAAGCTCACTCCAATATTATCAAATCTTTCACAGAAAATTAGGGTGGACTGGGTGCAGGTTATGGGGCCCACATTTTGTACCCTTTGTATGAATCATTGGGGATTTTGGGAGTATGTTTCCTTGACCATTTTATGTACAAAAGTATTCTGAATTATATGAAATCAGATTTGTATTGTGTACCGTATTTCCGCTGCGCACTCTGTTATTACCATTATGATTGTTCCAAATGCACGCCCCGTCCGAGAGTGTACCGCCGGTTTAGGCGCGTCCGGGCGGGGGTGTGACATAATTTGTAGAAAATGTAATTATAATACGAGGTAAAAGTAGATGTACAATTGATTTCTCAAAAAGAAAAGTTTAATCTTATAAGGGTTTTTTTTTTTTTTGGTATCGATTTTCTGACACCCGACATGTGTCATCTTCCTTTTTGGAACAAGACTAATCATTCTGGATTCGATGATTTACAGGAACAATGGCACATCTCCAAATAGAAATAGACGAGGGCAGACTCGAACTCGAAAATGAGTCTCTTAATCGTATTTCGTAGTTCGTTTTTCGAACCAGCGAATCAATCCTTTATTGGTATCTTAGAAGGTGTTTGTTTGCTTTGGTTGTAGCCTAAATTTTATTTTTAAAGCTTGAATTTGTATGTCAAATGAAAATTATCTTTTGTATAAAAGTAGAATATAAATAGAATTACCAAATATTCTTTTAGTTGACTGTTGACGAACAGTTCAACATATTCTAAAATGCATATATAAAAAAAGGACATACGAATTATTTTTTTTGGAGCGGAAAATTCTCACGCAAAATATATTAACTTTTCAGCGCACTCGACCCCATGTGGGTCGGGTCCACCTCTCTGACCCGTTGATGATATCTGATCTTTCGGTCAAGCCATCAAACGGCTGAAATCGTTAGTTGAAAATAATATATCGAACAAGTTGAAGTACGTACATACGTACGTACGACCCACTTGACCAACATAAAAAAGGTTGCGACACGACATAGTTCGAATATCAAAATGCCTTAAAACCACGGAGAGTGCAAACACATCTGTGTGGGACCCACACGTGCGATCCTCCAATAAGAACGCAATCCTTTCTCCACTCAGTAAGCTATTACCCTACGCACCCGAGCGCTATCTCGCAACCTTAACTCCACTCCCCCAACTATGCACCACGTAACACACATCTTCTTTTTCTCTCTTTTTTTGGCCTTTTGTCATTTTAACTGAAAAATCCTTTTAAAATCTATATATATATATATATTTAAATATTGGCCAAGGAAGATAGTTTTTGGTTGGATATCTAAAAATAATTTTTCTATTTTTCAGAGTACTCAAAAATAATTTGAGAAATGACAAAATATTATTTTTTATGTATTTTTTAAAAAATATTTTACTAATTATTTTCTTTTTCTTTTACTATTTAAAAAGTGAAAATAATTTTTAGATTGTAATCCAAATATAACCTAAGTTTTCATAAGTTTTTCTGTAAGTATTATATATTTGCATATCTTAAATCAAATAAAGAAAATGTTACTTTAAAAATTAAAGTTATGTTTGTAATTGGTAAAACTTTATAAAATTAATTGTAACATAAATCTACTAAATCAAATTGCACAAAACAAGAGTTAAAAATTATTTCAAAAACATATATTTATAAGGCCTACATCCAAAAAAATTATTTATAGAGATTAGTGTTTGCACGTATGCGTTGTACATAATTTTTATTAAAAAATAATTAAAATAAAATATTTTTTTACTAAAAAAGATTATATATGCTTTAACTTTTTAATATGATTAAAATAATTAAAATTATTTAAAAATATGAATGTGAGAAATTATGAATAAAATTTAAACTAAAAGGATAAATTAGAAAAAAATGTAGGGTAGAACAAAAATAAAAACTAGTTAATTTTAAAATTATTATTTTAATTATTTTGTCAATAAAAAAGGCTTTACCTAAGTATTCTTATTATAGTAATATAGGTTGAAAACAAAAAATACTACAATAAGATATTATTAGAGTTATTGAAGTCCACAGAGACCGCGACACCAAGTCTCTGGGACTTCTCCACTTGGGCTGGATCGGTGGTGGGGACAATTATCTCTGTCAGTGTCGGATACTAGAATGTTACGTGTCCAGCTGCTAACCAAGCACGTGATCCGTCCATCCCCACCTGTAGGCTGTAGCAGATACAGATCCTCTTACTTCTACTAGACTACTACTACTGCTACTAGTATTCTACTATTCTACTATTCTCGAGTGGGGTACTATTTTGCACTCCATGTAGCAACGAGGATACGACGACTCGGGCGTCATTTTCGCACTACATGTCATGCGGTTTATTTACAGTGTAGTATAGCCAACTGTAGCGACAGGTGGCAAAAGGCCAGACTTTAAAGTGGAGTTGTTGCCAAACTACGTTGAGTACGGGATTCCACCAAAGAGTTCGACCGACAGAGGAGTGGTCGTCACTGGTCCACACATGACGTTCCGTCCCTAAATTAGATATTCGTTTCTTCTTATTTTCAACTTACTTATTATTATTATTATGATTTTGAAAGGATTACTTATTATTATTATTATTATTATAGAAAAAAAACATAGGGACATTAAATTTTATTGTCTACAAATAATTATTGGGATTAATTTAAAGAAGAATGATAAGGGACAATTGTAAATAATTTTCTTAATTTAACGTGAAGCAATACTTTTTTTAAAGAATAAAGGGAATTTAATTTGACTTTTTATTTTAGAGGAAAAGTATAAATGTATTGAAATTTTATTATGCTAATCTCAGGTGTAGTCTTTCGGTCATGATAAAAATAGTCAAAATTTTAAAATAAATGCGATATCCAATGTGCCTATTTAATGCGTTTTTAATTCAATTTTAATAAGTTTTTTTTTCCTACGGGAGATTAATTATATATAACTAAAGAGGCGTTGTTGCGAATTTGAGCTTTATTCACTCGTTCTCCTTACGAGGTATATACGAGCTCGAACGAAAAATTTCTCTTACGGTTTTGAGGTGCCCTCTTTGCAAGCTAGGGGCTTGCACCCTTTTAAATTAGTTGGATGCGCTGAAGCTGACCCGGATACCCAAATCTTAAAAAATATATATTAATTATATATATTAAGGGCTACAAGTATTGAACTATCTCTTCATTTTTTTGGTCACTATATCTATATTAATAACAAATGAATATGAAAAATGTGTTAGATGATGACATATGTTTACACTTACTTGCCTAAATTATACACCACCATTTTTTAAAAGACATTGCAAACGTTATTTAAAAAACACAATGATAATTACTCATTCACAACTATTGTAATATAAACCACTTTTCACATAAATTTGACTTTGCTTCCTACATAACTAAAATAGATTAAAAACATAGCAGTTGTCCTTCACTCACGATAAAAATAGTCAAAATATTAAAATTAACGTGGTATCAAACTTGCCTATTTAATGCCTTTTAAATTCAATTTTAATTATATATATTTTAAGTGTTACAAGTAGTTAACGATTTCTTTCTTCTTTCTATTTTTGGTCATGAGATCTATACTAATAACAAATTAATATTAAAAATGTGATATATGAAGACATATGTTTATTCTTACGTGTTGAAGTTATACACTGCCATTTTTTAAAAGACATTGTAAATATTATTCAAAAAATACAATGATTATTATCCATTCACAACTACTGTAATATTAACCATTTCTCACATAAATTTGACTTTGCTTTTAAAAATATATTCAAATGATATGAATATGCATGATGCAACTTTCCATTTTCAATCTCCTACAATATATATGCATCAATATAATAACTTTGGGATTTTATTTTTCTTAATGCATTTTCTATATATTTACAATAAAAATAGATATATAGTGATCTTCATTTATCATGCTCAGGTAATATATTTTCCCACAATCTCACCTACTACTCTATTACCTTGTGAAGAACTTTATATTTAAGATTGCCCTGCGCGTGCAGGTATTATTAATGAATTAAAAAAGTAATACTATTGCTGAGTTAAAATGTTCTTATAACCAAAATACTTGATAAACATTTTTGCACCAGATATTTTGTTGTAAATACATTGATGAGTAAAATTTATATATTGTAAGACATGAATTTGTTCTATTTATTTTTTTTTATATTAAGATTTATATTTTATTAATGCTTAGAATAGTATTATAATTTTGATTTTCCTTCTATCAGGCGATTGATTTTTTTAGTATATCAAAACGTAAAAATCATTTATTAAATTTTCACTCATTGAAGATATTTGTGTGTGTGCGTGCTCGCGCGAGTGTCTATGGGAAGGTATTTGTTCTTTTTTTTTTTGGCCTATTTACCGTTCTTAGGTAACACAATCAAAAATATTTTAAGACGTTGTTAACCAATATTAAAAATACTTAATGAATGGAAAGGCTCGAAGCCATAATGTCATTTTGAACTTTTCTTTAGTTTCCCACGTGGTGTCCCAGTTTTTAAGGCTGGACTAATTCACGTTCGAGCATTATAAATATATTAGACAACTATCTATAAATGAGCACGATTTTCGATACTAATTCCTTTACCCACCTTTTGGACAGACTTACAATCATCGTTGGGTCATTTTGGATAGATATTTTATTTTTCTTTTGCTTGAGTCAAAAGTTTTAAGTCACGACCACCCTCCTAGATGATAATAATACACATCACATGGCAATACTAAAAGACGCAATCTACATACATTCTCTATTTGTGGAGACCACTGTAGAAAAACCCAACAAGGCGAAGGCAAGGGTTTGAAAAAAGATAGCGATCCAAAGCAACAGAAAACAAAGAAGGAAAAGAAAATAATAAAGTTAGATGGTTGAGGCAAATTTGGGATCATTCTCTCCATTCTCTTCTACAGTAGCAAAAAGTTAGCGAGTGGGCAGCACGTTCTCACCCTCACTACACCTCCCCTCTTCTCCCTCCACGTGTCCCCTTCACTTTCCTGAACTCCGCTACAACCTACACAAGTAACACAGCCCCGCTAATGCTCCCCGACACGTGGCGCATGTACAAGACCGCTAATACACTTTTAACTAAATGCACTGAACTAAAAGAGTCAGTGGTGCTGTGGGAGCAACACTCCAGTGTTGCACGCGGCACAGCATCACTTGATCCATTTCGCCTCGTGTTATGCTCCTTTATTTATATCACGACCGTTGGATTGGGGACTTAGTTGGGCTGTTTTGATTACCTTTAGATTTGGAACTCCGGGGGTGTACGTTAGTGAAAGTGTGAGATCGATCGTTGAAAGTGCGCCGCTTATTGGTGTTTCCTTAAACTCTGCCACGTAGAGGTTTATCTGTGGCCGCTTCAGTTTGACGTGGCAAGCATTGGGACCTGTCTCAGGAAATAAATAGAGGTCCTTGTTCCACCCCCAATTCTCCATTTCCCATCTCAATTTTGTTCGCTTTACTCACTTTCTTCCTTTCTTCTTCTTCTTCTTGAATTATTTACGCAGAGATTGGAGAAAATGCATATGGTCACCGGAGATTGCTCGCAGGACGCCGAAACCTCGTCGGATCAAGGAGCTCAAAGCTTCCATGATCATCGTGATCCGAGCTCTTTCGTTCCTTCTTGTTATCCTATCACTCTCAAGGTAGTATATCATAATCACTCCGTCAATTAATCATAACTCAACTCAACTAAGTCGCTTTCTTAACTACATAAATATGTTATAGTTCATGTGATAAAGTTTACGGAGTGCAACTCTAGATTCATGTCATAGTTAATCCAGCTCGAAGTTTTATACAATTCTTTCTCTTTTAGTCGGACTTGAGAGTGGAGATCAATTAATCAAGATTATTGAAGTAGTTTAGATCTAGAAAAGAAAAAAAAACACTAGGTCCCAGGAAGAAAGACTTTGATTCTTCAACAAAACTGTTATATACGTGTAGTTTTGCGTTGTTGTGACGTTGATGTAACTCACTACACTGACAATTACTTACTTTCTCGTTCCCGTTCCGTTTTTGGCAGTTCATTGACATCTGTTACAGAGTAAAGCTTGACAACAACACCAACAGCAAGACGATCAACAATGGCAGTTGTCGCATCAGAAAAATGTTCGCCGCCGATCAAACAACTACTACTACTACTACCACCACTACTAGTTCTGAGGAAAGAACGATCTTACACGGAGTCACAGGAGTGGTATCTCCGGGGGAGATTCTGGCGGTGCTAGGTCCCTCCGGCAGCGGAAAATCAACACTGCTAACAGCACTCGCCGGAAGACTCAATGCCTGCGGCAGCGGCTTCACCGGAACGGTTCTTGCCAACGATCAGAAAATCTCGAAATCCGTTCTGAAACGAACCGGATTCGTAACACAAGACGACGTTCTCTATCCTCATCTCACCGTAAGAGAAACCCTAGTTTACTGCTCTCTCCTTCGGTTACCGAACTCGCTGTCTAAAAAGGAGAAGATCGGAATGGCAGAGTCGGTAATTTCGGAGCTCGGTTTGGGCAAATGCGAGAACACGATAATCGGTAATAGTTTCATCAGAGGCGTTTCGGGCGGTGAACGGAAGCGAGTTAGTATCGGGCACGAGATGTTGGTGAACCCGAGTTTGTTGCTTTTGGACGAACCCACGTCTGGTTTGGACTCGACCGCGGCTCACCGGTTGGTTTCGACTTTGGTTTCGTTGGCTCATAAGGGGAAAACCATTGTCACTTCCATGCACCAGCCGTCGAGCCGGGTTTACCAGATGTTTAACTCGGTCCTGGTTTTGTCTGAGGGACGGTGCTTGTATTTTGGTAAAGGGTCCGATGCCATGGGCTATTTGGGCTCGATCGGGTTCAAACCGGCCTTCCCGATGAACCCGGCTGACTTCCTACTTGACCTCGCAAATGGTACGTATCCTATTTAATATAATTGTATTGATAATAATATGAAATGCATTCTTCGATTTTTATCTCACAACTATAATTTTTGAGTTAATTAATTTTTAATATGGCATGAGTCGTGATTTTCTAAGAGATTTTGAATTCTAAGTTTCATCTCCAACATTTAAGTCGTCAGATTTACTGTTAGTTTCAACATCACTTGATGCGGAACCAGAGTAGTGTATCATGTTTTTATTAATTAACATAGATGTTTTCAGGTCTATTGACTATCTGAATTATGGGTTATAATGTGTTGTTTATGTTTGTATATGTGTTTGTTGATAAGTTGAGTGACTGAGTTGACTCAGTGAGTGAGGATGAGTTGTAGTGGATAGAATGATAACGAAAGGGATGACGTGGTGGGTTAGAGTGGGGGGAGTTGTAGTGGAAAATGACGCTCAGTTGCACTCAAAACTGTCGCTTGACTTGGTGAAGTGGACGGACAGGGCGGTCGTTTTACAAACCTTTTTTCTCTCTTCTTCTTCTTCTTCTTTTTTTTTTCTTTTTTTTTCTTTTTCTAAAGAAAAAAAGAAAAAAAATCTTTTTAATGACATAGAATGACCTTTATTTCTTTTTAAACACCGAGCATATCCTAACTTTTTTGTATTGTTATTATTTTTGCATAAAATAGTGCGAAAGCCCGGTAAAGGTTTCAGTCTCATAACTTCGTTTACCACCACGTGTCCAAATTTCTCAGCCACCCTTAAATTTTATTTTTTTTTTCGCGAGAAAACAGAAAAAGAAAAAAAATTCCTCCACGTGGCAGAAAAGCCAGAAGTTCAAAGCCACTTACTTTCACGAGATTTTTGCAAGATATTTACGACATACCGTATTAAATGGCTCCTTCAGAGTCTGCGTCGTTCCGATTTGGAATTTTTCTAAATGAAGAAATTTGGAGCTTGATTTTTAATTTTTTGGGTTTTAAATTCGTTGAACTTCATTTAATATATGATATAGTGGAGCATGGACCCAACATATTCCGGTACGTAATAAAATCAGAGTCGGTTAGAAGTTAAAGGCCCACATGAGAGCATTTTCTGATTAAGATAAAACGGTGATAGAGACTTTACATCTGGATAACTTGATTAATTCGGCTAGTTACACTTTTCTTCTTCTTTTTTTTTTAATGTCATTATTTAGTGTTTATTTGTTGATTTATTGATTTATTGATTGATTTATTTATTTTCGTTATGGTTGTTATAATTTCTATGTTGGTTAATTAGAAGAGTCACCAATATTAATTACTTTACTTTATAGTAAAGTGATATTGATACTTAGTCAAGAAATCCAAAAATAAAAACTGTGATTAGGGGGTCCATAGATTCGTAAGTCAACCCACTTTAACTGGGTGTGCTTAATTAGGCATGTGTCTCTCAGGTAGTCAAAATTATTTGACAAAGGAACATAAAATAACAATTTCATTTATAGTTGACTATATATCATATTAATTATTATGCAAGGATGGGCAGTCATGTAATTGTTTCAAGCTGATTTTTTTTTTTTTGTTTTCAGTTTAATTCGATTAATTTTCTCTTTTGATTAATTAGCTTTAGCAAGAAAACATTATTGCTGCCGTATTTCTAATGGATATGGGATGGGACGAGTGGAAAAGTCGTGTTTTCTTTTGTCCTTTTTTATAATAATATTTACTTTGGTAAGAAATATTAGTGATGTTTTTTGGGGAATTGGGAGGGTAATGAGTGTAAGAACACTAATCCTCTTTTTAATAATATATTATTATTATTATTATTTTTCCTTGATAGACCATTAGTGTCTTTTCTTGGAAGGTATAAATATAATTGTGGGGTTGGGTTGAAAGCACAACCTTTTTAAATTCATCAAAGATGGTGGCCAGCATGTTGACCAGCTAGTGATCTACCCTTATAAAGTATTAGAGAGAAATGAATATTTACATTAAAAAAATTGCAATATTTAAGAAACATTTGATTGTGCTTGTTATAGCATGCTTACTTTAGCAAAGGCCAATGAAGCTTGATCACCCTTTTTTCTTTAGTCTTTTCTTTCTCTCCATTATAGTATTTGTATATATGAAGACTAGGAAAGTGACGACGTAGATTGCATTATAGAGCATTAGACCCCTCTTTTATGACCTAACCATGATATGTGCCTTGCTATACTAATGAGTTGGCTTTGAAAATCTTGGGTTGTTAGATATGTCTCTCTCAAACTTAAACTTCTGTCAGAAAAATATAATATTAATAATAATAAAGCCTTATTATCCCAAATATTTTATAGTAATTAATTTAAAATCTTTGTGAAATAGAAGAAAAATTAAATGGGTGGAGAATGGACGGTCATCTTTAATTATGAATTTATCTTTAATTCTTTCCTTTTAGAGATTCACTTAGGTTTCAATGTCAAAGCTTTTGTACAAAGCATATCCCTAGCATTTATGCTTGTCGAGTATTTATTTAATGCCTTCTTATCCTTTTATCATTATATCATGCTTTTTGTTAGTATCAAAATCCTTTTACTATTGAAATGTGCAATCAAAATAAACAAACCTTTCTTTATTAGTGTGCATTAGAAAATATATAAAAGACACGTAATTGTAAACATGCACATTTATTCTTTCTTGATTAAATTAATTAGTAGTTTTATGTCTATGGATTAAGAAGTCGTGTCAAACAAAAACATGTACTCTTATGAGACATAATATGAGATATATTATTATTTGAAAACACACTCAATATGTGTATATATCAAAAACACAGGCGTAGAAAAGCATGACCAAAAACCAGGCTGCTTGCGTGTGTTACCTTTTGAGAGGTTTTATGATATTTCAGCCCTATGTTTTGGAATAAATGTAAGTTATATTATTATTGGTATTAATTTTAGTGATGCTTTTGAGGTTCATTGGCACAAAGTGAGTTTCTGCACCGCTACACCACCCAATTTCAGTGGAAGCCCAACTCATCAAACAAAAACCCATTATTGATGGCTAAGCGTTCGAGAATGCTGGGTTTAATTAGTGGGTATGGTACGGTAGCATTAATTTTTAATATTAAAATGCATAGTTTATTAACTCTATATATATATATATATATATATATATATATATATATATATATATATAACGTGTGTCCCAAGTGATTAGGCATCCTAGGTTTATGATCAAACAGTCTTTTAGCCGTCCAAATTGTTGTATTTAACCAATCCTAGCTGCCATCCACGTGTCCCTTGCATTCTCTTCTTAAGTATTATATCTCTTTATCATCTCTTTCTAGCTAGGCATGCATTATATTATGATGGGACTCAATATATATAGAAAACCTATATATATATATATATGTGTCAGCTATGGGACACACCGCATCCCATCATGGAGACACCAGTGTCCCCATAACCAATGGGCTTGCAGCCAGTTGGCAATCAACATATATATTAAATTACAACCAATGCTATGTCATCACTTGTACTGCCTTTCTTTTCCTTTGCTTTTCTTCTTTGTTTTATTGTTTCAATCCTCCAGTATCTATCTTGCTCTTCGGATTGGTACTAAAAGGAGGCAGTGGATAATAATAACCATTAAGTATGTAAAAAATCAACAATAAAGTTTTCGACTTTTGAAATAAGGAGCTAAGTTAACTACATTATAAGCACTAAATTAACAAACTGAATACTGATTTTTTTTATTTTTTTTCAATTATTGTTGGTGTTGATGCAAATGTTGAAGTTGCTATATTGTGACCTAGAGGCCACTATGTATTGGGTTTGCTTTTATTTATTTATTATTATTATTATAATTATAATCAGATTGATTTCAAGTAGGAGACTGAAGTCATTTTCATAAGAACCATTTTTTTTTTTTAATATTGATTAGTATAGATTAGTCATCATTTGATCCAACAATTGACATGTTGTCTTCTGGCAACTATTGCAGGAGTGTATCCATGCGATGCTCAAAATGAGGCAGATAAACCCAACACAAAGCAATCACTTGTTACTTCCTACAACAACTTGCTAGCTCCAAAGGTGAAGGCAGCTTGTATGAATGCTACTAATACCAACATCAACAACACAACCATTGCCATCCAAAGATATAAAGATCAAGAAACCAAGAGATCATCAAACTTCAACAACATAAGTTGGTTCAATCAGTTCTCCATCCTCCTCCAAAGAAGCCTCAAAGAAAGAAAACATGAATCATTCAACTCCCTAAGACTCTTCCATGTAATAGCAGCAGCTCTACTAGCCGGCTCGATGTGGTGGCATTCCAACATCCGTGACGTCCAAGATCGCCTCGGCCTCCTCTTCTCTACCTGCATTTTCTGGGGTGTTCTACCTTCATTTAACGCCGTTTTCGCCTTCCCTCAAGATCGCGCCATCTTCATTAAAGAACGGGCTTCGGGAATGTACACTCTTTCCTCCTACTTCATGGCCCGTGTCACTGGCGATCTTCTCATGGAGCTTGTTCTCCCAACAGTGTTTGTCACAATTATATACTGGATGGCTGGCCTGAGACCTGACGTGGGAGCCTTCCTGTTCAGTCTAGCAGTTGTTTTGTTCTATGTTATGGTGGCTATTGGTTTTGGGCAAGCTATGGGTGCAGCAATAATGGATGCAAAACAGGCTTCAACAGCAGTGACAGTGGTTATGTTTGCTTTTGTTCTCACAGGAGGGTTTTATGTGCACAAAATGCCTGCTTGTTTGGCTTGGATTAAGTATACTTCCTTCACATTTTACACATATAAACTCCTAATCTATGCCCAATATGGTGAAGGGAATTTGATATCACTGTTATTGGGTTGTTATCATGGTGGTGACAGAGCTGATTGCAGGGTTGTGGAAGGAGATGTGGAAGGCCAAATCCATCCTCTGACCAGCCTTGGAATTATGGGCTTGATGCTTGTGGGATATAGGTTGCTGGCTTATGCAGCTTTGAGGAGAGTTAAAGCTTGAAGATTATTTGAGGTGGTTCCTGGTAGGGCTTATTGGTGATTTTTCTCTTGCAGTGTAGCATATCAAAGGTTACAATATGTATGCTTTGGTTCTAGCATATAACCAGCTTTCCAAATTGCTTTTGAATGGCTGCATCTAAAAGATGTTGCCAGGCAATTTTAATGGTTTTCCAATTGTATTTACTCATGGGGTAACTTGTTTAGTTGAAATCTTTGCATTCTAATTGTTATTCCAACCCCCCACCCCAAAAAAATAAAATAAAAATAAATATGTATTAGATATTGTAAAAAGCCAAAAAAAAAAAAAAAAGCATTAGAGAATAACAATTAATGCTAAAATATGAAATAGCTGCAGAATAAAATTAAAAGCAGAGGCTTGTACATGTCCTAATCTTTTTCCCTTCACCTAAACTTTTTTAAATAAATTAAAAAAAAATCCTATTATTACACTTCCTTGAAAAATGACGATGTATGTAATCTTTTTCCAAATTTGAGCATGTATCCTATAGGATACTTATGTGATGGAGTTGAATTGAATGTGTAAACTAATTGAGCTAACCCTTCTTGCCATGACTAACAGTGTTGAAATGAAAACTACAGTGTCTTAATCATGCTATTTATATTTAGCAAAAAAAAAATAAAAAGAAAAAGAAAAAAACATTTCAGTGTGTTTCACTTGCCAACTGGCAATAAGAACGAACCATCCAGAGTCTTCTTCTGCAAACTGAAAATACTAAAAAAAAACCATTAAAAATCACAGACCACACAGCACAGCTTTCAAAACAATACCAAAAACACAACAAAAAGAAACCCTAGAAATGTTGGATTCGTCGGGAAATTGCAGCAGCTCCGGCGAGCTTCAGTGCGTCGGAAGATTAGAAATCGATAAACCGAAACCCGTCGGATTCCTCTGCGGAACGCTTCCCGTTCCTACCGACAAAGCTTTCCATCACAATGCTTTCAACTCCGCAATCGTTCCTTCTTCTCAAACGTAACTCTCCGTTTTTTTTTTGAATTACTTGCATTTGGAGCTTTTCAAGATTTGCCGATTAGCTAATTTGTTATGTTTTTTTTTTTTTTTTTGGTTTGATTTTCAGAATCACTGCACCTAGGTATCGGATGCTACCTACGGAGACCGATCTCAATACGCCTCCTTTTCTACCTAATTCACGCGACAAGGTTTTACCGATCTCTGCTGCAAATTCCAGAACCGCCTCTGGGGGTAATTTCTTTTTCGATTCTTCATTTCTACTTGTATGCAAATCTCTCTAGTCTCGGTTGCTTCTTATAAACTCGTGGATTCAGTAATTATGTTCTGGAAATGAGCGAATTTGAAGAATTATCCTGATATTTGAGAATTAAATAGCTTGCTTGAGGCAAAAAACGCTTTGCCTTGGTGGTTACCCCGAACCCTTTTCATCCTTGGTCATGACCATGGTTCAACTCCTTCTAACGAGGTTTATAAAATAAAGGGGGAAATCTTGAATGTTTGGGGGCAAGAGCCCTCTTGTCTTGTGGGTGTTTGCTCGCCTTTATAGCCTTAATAGTCCACTAGTTGTGCTTGCATTGAACTTCAGAATGCATTATATATTTGTTGGCAGGATGTACTTCATATATGGAGACTGAAATGTAATATAACTTTGACAAAAAAAAAGGTCATCTATGTATGGAAGCTTACGAATTATCCTGATATGGAGAAATAGATAGCTTACTTGAAGTCATTTATGTATAGAAACTTTGTTTTGGAGTTACTTATATATATTGTGTAGCTTTACAACTGGGAAGTAGTAGTTTTACATGTAAATGCCTCTTCACTAATGAGATAGATAGATGGATATTGGTAGTGACTAGTGAGTAATTATTTTAGTTTTTGAAAATTTTGGCATTGAAGATGACAATAGATGTCTGTAGTTATCTTTTCTTTATGATTTATAGCAATATTGTTGTAGAGTTGCGACAGTAAAAAGAAGTGAAGAAGCAATAAGCTTGTGCTATAACTAACCACTTTGCTGGCACTGTGAGATTCTCTTTAAAATGGCTTTTTAACTTGGAGTGGAGAAATTTGGAGTTTTTGACACAACTTGGTTCTTAAAGAAAATTATCATTTACTTTTGCTCCAGTTGATCTAAAAACAGACTTGTTTTTTTTTGTTGTTTCTCTATTGTGAGTGCACAAAGTTTGATCTCTATTTAAGTTGGGAAGGCATATCTCTTTGGATTCTTTGTGGTGATCCGTATTGTTATCAGTTTTAAGGTACAAGGCTAGTAGCTCTAGTGGATTCATTTATTCAATTCCATATAGTTGCAAAAAGGCTTGTGAGTTGAATTGAGTCGAGTATGATCCCCTTTATAGACAAAATCATCTTTATTTATTTATTTTTTATTTTGTTTGTTTGATAGTATGTGGGCCTTTTAGAGCACCCAATTAATCCCTTGAGATGCATGTAAAACCTTCATATTCTCACACACCAGAAACTTTAAATGGAGTGGATTGCTTGGGGTGGGATTCAAAATCACAACTCCAACTTCTGGAGGAGTGTTCCTAGCCGTCACACAAACCGAATATATATGCATACAAGATTTGTATCATGCATGTGATTTTTTACAACCCATCAATTTAAATCTTAAGTCAATTCACCATGTTCCATTCCATAACTATTCAATTCCAATTCACGTCTTTGACAACTATGGTTTCTCCAATGGAATAGAAGCTTACTAAGACAATGTTTGAAATACAAAAATGCAAGTATCATGGGATTTGCAAGTTCTTAAACTTTACCACCGAATGAATTTTCTTGCAGATATACATTGGGAAAGCAGCGGCACATGTCAAAATCTGGCAAGAAAGTGTGAGGCACTTGCTGTGTTTGGTCTGGCAGAATATGGGGATGAGATTGATGTGGTTGCTCCAGCTGATATTATGAAGCAAATTTTTAAAATGCCTTATTCTAAGGCCCGGTTATCGATTGCAGTTCATCGTATTGGACAGACTCTTGTTCTCAATACAGGGTAACTTTTCGAAATTGTTTATCCCCCTTTGCCGGTGAAAATTTGTTAATAAATTACTTAGAGTCTGTAAATTTTACAGGCCTGACATTGAGGAGGGAGAAAAATTAGTTAGAAGACATAACAGCAAATCAAAATGTGCAGATCAATCTTTGTTTCTGAATTTTGCCATGCATTCAGTGAGAGCAGAAGCTTGTGACTGCCCTCCAACTCATGCTGCATCAGGAGAACAGTCAACCTCTGATATTTTTCCTGGACACTATGAGAGTAGCAAGGGCTCTTTTGTACCTTCTGAACAGCGAGCCCAAGGGGGTAATACTTCATTTCTTGGTCTAAGTGACAATGAGATTCAAAATAAAGGACTAAACTGTCATTCGGAGTACCCAAAGGTCAATCAGGATAATTTTTGGGACTGTAACCACCGTAAAAAAGATAAGAGACATGATGCAGTCAAGAAAGCTTCAGAAGTTGGGGAGAAGACAAGATGCTCAGTGCAAGAATCTGAAAAACATAGGAGAGGTGCTAATGATAGTTTCCAGAGGGTTTTGTTTTGGCAATTTCACAATTTCCGAATGTTGTTAGGCAGTGACCTCCTTTTATTCAGTAATGAGAAGTATGTTGCTGTGAGCTTGCATTTATGGGATTTTGCACGCCAGGTGGGCCATATTATGCTAGAGTATCTGTATTCATTTTACCCTTAATATTGCTTTTTTCCCCTACAGTCTCAGAAGATCTTTATGATTCTGTATCGTATGATCAAAAAAGTTGATTTGCTTCAACTCCCAACTCTTGTAATTTTTAGTACATGGAATTTTGAGTGTTGCAGTCTGAAGCTGTGCATTGTTTATGGAGTTCATTTACTTCTCTTAATATTGGTTTGCTAGATAGTTGGCTGACTTCTTATTTTGTTACAAGCTGGATTTTGAAATTAACAAAGCCCAAAACATGGCTGCTTTCCTATAGGTGAGAAAGCATAACTTTGAGGTAGAATGTGAGCCTCACTACGAGAAAAAAAAAAACCCTGAATTTTGAAATAAATCTAAAAGTTACAAATATTGTTATTATTATTATTATGGGAACTATTGCGCCTACAATATGAGGTTTAGGCCTTTTTTTAAAAAGGATGTATTTAGTGCATGAGGCTCGCACAATACTGGGGTTTGGGAAATGGACGGAATATGCAATCTTTACCCCTACGTTATAGGGAGGCTGTTTTTTGGATTTGAACTCATTACCTCCAGCTCATAATGGAACAACCTTTATGGCTCTACTGTTTCGCTAAGACCCACCCCTCATAATATAACCTTATTTTACTTTTTATTTTTATTTTTGAGGTGGTTGACTTCTTGTTTTGTCACAAGTCAATCAACTCAAAGTCCAAGTTGTAACTTTGGCCAAATGAAGTTGTGTCTTTTGTTTGAAGTCAAACTCTTGGTCTTAAGCTGATCAACCGCATGAAGCTTCAAATTCAGTTTGTCTTTAACTTTGCGTGTTGAATGTTTTTGTTACAATTGCTGATTGTAAGTGGAACTTTATTGCTACAATTCTGTCTATGAAAAAACCTTCTTTGTGCTATAAAAGTTCCTATAAATATTAATATTTCAGTTTCTTATGCGCGTTCTTCTTTGCTGTTTTGCCTTTGCAGGTAACTCCACTAACATGGCTTGAAGCTTGGCTAGACAACATCATGGCTAGTGTCCCGGAGTTGGCCATCTGCTATCATCGTAATGGGGTTGTCCAAGGTTATGAACTGCTGAAAACTGATGACATATTCTTGCTCAAAGGCATATCTGAGGATGGAATTCCTGCATTTCATCCGCATGTTGTCCAACAAAATGGACTTTCAGTATTGAGGTTCCTTCAGAACAATTGCAAGCAAGACCCTGGTGTTTATTGGGTAGTGGTCTTCATACAGTTTTTGTTTAATTTAGATCGGGTTTTTTTTGGCTCTCTTGTTTTACTTTAACCGATTCTGGTAATAACTGTGCTTTCAGCTATATAAAAATGCTGGAGATCATGTAATTCAACTTTTTGATCTTTCTGTCATTCCAAATAATCATTCATCGGAAGATCATGATAATTGTTCTAGCTCTCTGCCTTCTGTAATGCACAAAGGAAGAAGAGATTCCTTATTTTCGCTTGGGCTGCTTCTGTACCGTGTTGCTCACAGGCTGTCGCTTTCAATGGTAGGAATAGGTACTTGATCATTCCTTATAATTTGCATTGCATAATGAAAATGTAGTTAACAGGTGATGTTTCTGGCTGCAGGCATCTAATAGTAAAGCCAAGTGTGCTAGGCTTTTCAAAAAATGTCTTGATTTCCTAGATGAGCAGGACCACCACCTGGTATCTCTCTTTTTACTAGAAACTTAAACTAAAATTTTCTTCTACCCAATGCAACTGAATTTCGTATTGACAACTCAATCTTTACAGCAGCATTATGCTAACAATTATTTTATGTGATCCAGGTGGTCCGTGCATTTGCTCATGAGCAATTTGCAAGGCTGATTTTAAAGTGTTATGAAGAACTCGACTTAACATCGGAATCTGTTCCACTAGTGTCTGAAGTTACCGTCACCGATGCAAAGGATGAAGCTTCAGGCTCTATGGTTGTGTCTGGGTCAGTTTTGGAAGATGAGCCATCTTCTCAAGTTGCAGAAGATTCATCTTCAGCAAGAGAGGCAAAAATTCTTGAACTATCAATGTCAAAGGAGGAGGCAAGCACGTCTGCTTCTGGAAATTCCCTTGCATCAGGAGGAGCGGAAGAGGGATATCCTCAAGGTGCTGCAATGAGTCCAAATAGTGATGATTTCCATACAATGCTCCAGATGTCCACAACTCCACATGTGATTCACACTGTTGCTGATCCAATCTCCTCTAAGTTAGCTGCAGTACACCATGTATCTCAAGCGATCAAGTCTCTCAGGTGGAAGCGCCAGTTACAAAATTCTGAAACAGAAGTGATTGAACACAGGAACAAGATTCACGACAAGTCTTCAGCTGCCCATTTTTCCATATGTGCATGTGGTGATGCTGATTGTGTTGAAGTCTGTGATATTAGAGAATGGCTTCCCAGATCTAGAATGGACCATAAGTTGTGGAAACTTGTTCTTTTGCTTGGGGAGTCCTATTTGGCTCTTGGGCAAGCTTATATGGAGGCAGGGCAATTGCATCAAGCTCTGAGGACTGTAGATTTGGCATGTTCTGTATATGGATCTATGCCTCAACGTCTTGAAGATGAGGCCTTAATCTCGTCTATGAAGAGGTCATTCCTGAATGACCCAAGAAAATCAGACTTATCTACCTCTTCTGATTGCTGTAGTGTTGATCAATTTTCTTCTACCTATCTTTTCTGGGCCAAAGCATGGACACTTGTTGGTGATATTTATATTCAGTTCCTGATGAAGAGTAAGGAAGAAACAATTCAACCTGATAGAAATGTGCGTGCTAGTGAATTGAGAATGCCATCTGATGTGGAAAAGGAGGTAAAGAGACTCAAGAAAAAGTTGGGACAGTTTAAACAGAATTGCAGTACATGTTCTTTAATAAATTGCAGTTGCCAGAGTGACCGAGCAAGCAGTGGTAACAGTGCAAGCAGTAGCAGTGGAGATGTGTATCCATTAGCTTGTGGTAGAAAACAGAGTAAAAGGTCAAATGTCAAGCATTCGCTGCACTTTCCTCCTGCTAAAGAGGAAGACAGGCATCATCTACTGGAAGTGGAAAATGCAAGTGGCACTGACAGTGGAAGCCTGAGCCCAAGAGATGATTCCCAAGGTCAAGCTTCAAGTACAGATAGGGGTAATGCCAGAGAGAGCATAACAGACACCAGTATTAGAAGATCTGATGAGACTTCAGAAATTGATGGTGTAGAACCTGTCGTGGCCGCTGCATCAGAGCCTAGTGGTGAAGAAGCACCCAAGAGGGAAAATGGTGGGATTTTCAAGTTTCTTAAGGGTCCTACAGTTGGAGATGCACAGTGCAGTCTTTCAGCGGCTATAAGTTGCTATACTGCAGCTCAAAAAGCATTATCTGGACTTCCTAGTGATTCAGCTGAGCTGCAATCTGTACTTAAAAAGAAAGGATGGGCATGTAATGAATTAGGTCGTATGTGGATTGACAGGAAGGACTTGGACAAAGCCGAGGTTGCGTTTGCAGATGCTATTAGTGCCTTCAAAAAAGTCTCCGATCACACTAATATAATATTGATCAACTGTAATTTGGGCCATGGCAGAAGGGCATTGGCTGAAGAAATGGTATCCAAGATGGAAAATCTTAGAACACATCCATTTTTTCAGAATGCACACAAGACGGCTCTGGAGACTGCAAAGCTCGAATATAGTGAATCCCTGAGATATTATGGTGCAGCAAGGTCTGAATTGAAGGCTATTGAGGTAGGTGAAAGTTCAGTCACAGTATCAAGTAGCCTGAGGAATGAAGTATTCACCCAATTCGCTCATACGTATCTAAGGCTTGGCATGCTTTTGGCTAGGGAGGATATCTCTGCTAAGGTTTATGACAATGGAGCCCTGGAATATCTGTCGACAGGTCATGTTAATCCTTGTGACAGGAGATTGAGGGGAGAACTGAGGACGCATGAGATTTCTGCAAATGATGCTATAAGGGAGGCATTATCCATGTATGAGTTACTTGGAGAACTCAGGAAACAGGAGGCAGCATATGCTTATTTTCAGCTGGCTTGCTATCATAGGGATTGCTGTTTGGAGTTTTTGCATCAAATTAAACTATCCAGAAGTGAAGGTGTTTTGCAGAAGGTCAAGCAGTATGCTTCCTTGGCTGAGAGGAACTGGCAGAAATCCATAGATTTTTATGGCCCCAGAACACATACCACCATGTATCTAACCATTCTCATTGAACGATCTGCTCTCTTGCTGAACCTGGCAGATGCTTTTCACTCAATTATGGTATGTTTTTCTCAATTTATATTCAGTTCAAAACTATCATATCTATGCTTAGTTATAATCTCTATTGTGTGAATTAAAACTTATAGGCTTCCTAATCTTACTTCCTGTCAAAAAGGATTTCCTATGGTTTTTTTAGGTCTTGTTTGGTTTTTGATTTGAAAACTGTTTTCTGTATCCGAAAACTCGAAAACATGGATGCAGCATTTGGTTGGTTAATTCTCAATACACTTCTCTAGGATTTTACTAGAGAATCATTTAAGTCGAAGAATTTATTGCTTTAATTATGCTTTTTGCATGCGATATGATTTGCAGAGCTGAAGATGTGACTAAGAATTTGCATATTATACAATTTATAAAACATCAGATATTTTGTGGGATCTTTTCTTCAGATTTTAGTCGTTTTAAATATATTCAAAACCAAAATACAGACGTAGGATTGGTAGCAAAACCAAAAGTGTTCCAAATTGTATCTTTTGAATATAGAGAAAAACGTTCTAAAAAAAAAAGAATACAAAGAAAAACAAGAAGAGAATATTAATTTGAACCATGTAACTCATTTTGGAATTTAAAAAGTCAATAAAATGAAAAGAATAAAACATTGTGGGGCCATGTGGGCCCCACATGTTGGAAAAGAAAAAAAAAAGAAAGGGAAAGAGCTCGGGCACAAGCAAGAAATAATTTCCTTGTATTGTGGCAGTCTCCTTGCACATTGCAAGGTATCAGACGTTTCATTCTAGGACAAAACACATAGGAGTTCAATATCATTTTGTTTGAGAGGTAGTAGAAGATGGAAGTGTGAATATGCAAAAAATTCACATCAAGGAGAACCTAGCGGATGTTTTAACAAAACCAATCAACACTGACAAGTTCGAGTGGTGTAGGTCCGTGTATGGCCTAGCAAATACGTAAGCGGCATGATGTTGGCAAAGATCAGAAAGAATCGAGACCCACAATGTTTTAAGTAGGAGAATGAAAATTTAAAACATTGTGGGGCCATGTGGGCCCCACATGTTGGAAAAGAAAAAAAGAAAAAGAGGGAAAGAGGTGGTGGAGAAAGTGCGCACCTAAAGAGAATTTCTCTTTCGGGGACAAACGGGGATCTACACCACTCGAACTTGTCAGTGTTGATTGGTTTTGTTAAAACATCTGCCTGGTTCTCCTTGGTGCGAATTTTCTGCATATTCACACTTCCATCTTCTGCTACCTCTCGAACAAAATGATATTGAACTCCTATGTATTTTGTCCTAGAATGAAACGCCAGATTCCTTGCAATGTGCAAGGCTCTCTGACTGTCACAATACAAGGAAATTATTTCTTGCATGTGCTCGAGCTCCTCCAATAGGCTCATTATCCAGATTGCCTCCTTGCATGCTTGTGTAGCTGCCATGTACTCTGCCTCTGTTGTAGATAAAGCCACAACTGTCTGCAGTTTCGAAACCTAGCTTACAACTCCTCTTGAAAGTGTGAACACATAATCTGTAGTAGATTTTCTTTTATCGGGATCGCCTGCAAAATCTGAATCAACATATCCCGTGTCAGTAAACTCCAATCCTCCATAACATAATGCAACATCCAAGGTGCCCTTGATATATCTCATTACCCTTTTAACTGAATTCCAATGCTCTCTACCAGGATTTGCATCCCTAAAATCTTGTTTGTTGGTCCTAAATCCTTCATATCGAACTCCCTAGCCATCTGCGCCTTGGAGATCGCTGGAATTGGCACTATCAAGCTAAAGATACGTGATGGTGTTGTTCGCACTATACAAGGGGTACGACATGTGAAAGGATTGATGAAGAATCTATTGTCGGTGGGACAATTAAATGATCTTGGTTGTAAGATTCATGTGGAGAATGGGATGATGAAAATTGTCAAAAGCGCGCTGGTAGTAATGAAAGCTGAAAAGGTTGCTTCGAACCTGTATAAGCTCTTTGGGAAACCTCTGCAGGAAGGGGATGCATCTGTTGCATCAACAGGTCGAGAAGAAGACTCGTCAATGATGTGGCATCGCAAATTAGGCCGCATGTCTAAATGAGGGTTGAAGATTCTCTCTGACATAAGATTACTTCCTGGGCTCAAAACAATAAATTTACCTTTTTGCGAGCATTGTGTTACCAGTAAGCAGCATAGGTTGAAGTTTGGCAAGTAAAATGCTTGAAGTAAGTCCATTCTAGCCTTGATTCATTATGATGTTTGGGAAGCATCGGTACTGTCCAAAGGAGGAGCAAGATACATCGTATCTTTTATTGATGGTTTCTCTAGGAGATGTTGGGTTTACCCAATAAAGAATAAGGCAGATGTGTTTGAAACTTTTAAAGCTTTCAAAGCGCGGGTGGAACTTGAATCCGGGAAGTGGATCAAGTGTTTGAGGACAGATAATGGAGGAGAATATATCAACAATGAATTTGATGCATTTTGTATGCAAGAGGGCATCAAAAGGTAGTTCACGGTGGCGTACACTCCTCAGCAGAATGGAGGGGCAGAGTGAATGAATAGAACTCTACTCGACAGGACTAGAGCAATGTTGAGAACTGCAGGTCTGGAGAAATCATTCTGGGCAGAAGCAGTCAAAACCGCTTGTTATGTGATTAATCGGTCTCCATCAACAACAATTGAGTTGGAGACACGAATGGAAATGTGGACTGGTAAACCAACTGATTATTCGACCTTGCACGTTTTTGGATGTTTTGTATATGTTATGTTCAATGCCTAAGAAAGAACTAAGTTGGATCCAAAATCTAGGAAATGCATATTCTTGGGGTATGCTGACGGAGTCAAGGGGTATCGACTGTGGGACCCCATTGCCCACAAGGTCATTGTCAGCAGGGATGTAATCTTTGCAGAAGAAGAGAAATGCAGAAAGAAAATGCTATCACTTCAAAGGAGAATGCATAGAGCAGTACAATTCAGGTAGAAATTAGACCTGAACAAGGATATTCTTTTGAAGCAGTACCAGAGCACGAGGAACAAGTACCGGAGGAGTTTGAGGCACCGATGCTTCATCGTTCGACACGAGTAAGTGAGGCACCGTCGTGGCACTCAGAGTATGATATGTCGAGCAACATTGGATACTCTCGTCTAACAGAGGATGCAGAGCCATCAACTTTTCATGGGGCTACAAATAGTCAAGATACGGCTCTATAGTTGACAGCAATGCAGGAGGAGATTAAAGCTCTACATAAGAACAAAACATGAGAACTTGTACCACTACCACATGGAAGAAAAGCCATCGGGACCAAATGGGTCTACAAGATCAAGCGTGATGGCAATGATCAAGTGGAGCGGTATTGTGCAAGACTGGTGGTAGTCAAAGGATATGCTCAGAAAGCAGGTATTGACTTTATTCAGATATTTTCTCCAGTTGTTCGACTGACTACAGTCAGAATAGTGTTGGCTATATGTGTTGCATTTGATTTGCATCTAGAGCAGTTGGATGTTAAAACTGCATTTTTGCATGGAGAATTACAAGAAGAAATTTACATGCTTCAACCAGAGGGTTTTGCAGAAAAGGAAAAAGAAAACTTGATTTGCAGGTTGACCAAATCTCTATACGGTCTAAAGCAGGCGCCAAGATGTTGGTACAAGAGATTTGATTCCTTCATGATAAGCCTTGGATACAACAGACTCAGTTCAGACCATTGTACATACTACAAGAGGTTTGAAGGTAATGATTTCATGATATTACTGTTGTATGTTGACGACATGTTGGTCGCAGGACTCAACAAAGATCGAGTCATAGAACTGAAGGCACCAATGGCTAGGGAGTTCGATATGAAGGATTTAGGACCAGCAAACAAGATTTTAGGGATGCAAATTCACCGAGACAGAAAAGGCAGGAAGATATGGCTTTCTCAAAAGAATTATCTGACGAAAATATTGCGGCGCTTCAACATGCAAGATTGTAAGCCAATCTCGACCCTACTTCCTGTTAATTGTAAATTATCCTCAAGTATGTCTCCTAGCAGTAAAGCAGAGAGGATGGAAATGTCTTGAATACCGTATGCCTCAGCAGTGGGAAGCCTAATGTTTGCAATGATATGCACAAGACCAGACATTACACAAGTAGTGGGAGCGGTTAGTCGGTTCATGGAAAATCCTGGTAAAGAGCATTGGAATTCAGTTAAAAGGGTCCTGAGATATATCAAGGGCACCTTGGATGTTGCATTATGTTATGGAGGATTGGAGTTTACTGTCACGGGATATGTTGGTTCAGATTTTGCAGGCGATCCCGATAAAAGAAAATCTACTACAGATTATGTGTTCACACTTGCAAGAGGAGTTGTAAGCTAGGTTTCGAAACTGCTGACAGTTGTGGCTTTATCTACAACAGAGGCAGAGTACATGACAGCTACACAAGCATGCAAGGAGACAATCTGGATAATGAGACTATTGGAGGAGCTCGAGCACATGCAAGAAATAATTCCCTTGTATTGTGACAGTCAGAGTACGTTGCACATTGCAAGGAATTCAACGTTTCATTCCAGGACAAAACACATAGGAGTTCAATATCATTTTGTTCGAGAGGTAGTAGAAGATGGAAGTGTGGATATGCAGAAGATTTACACCAAGGAGAACCTAGCGGATGTTTTAACAAAACCAATCGACACTGACAAGTTCGAGTGGTGTAGATCCTCGTATGGCCTGGCCAATACGTAAGCGGCATGATGTTGGCAAAGATCAGAAACAATGTTTTAAATAGGAGAATGAAAAGAATAAAACATGTGGGGCCATGTGGGCCCCACATGTTGGAAAAGAAAAAAAAGAGGAAAAGAGGTGGTGGAGAAAGTGCGCACCGAAAGATAATTTCTCTTTCGGTGCCAAACGCGGAAAGGAATAAAATAATAAATATAATAATAATATTTTATTCTTAAAACACGTTTCGTTTCTCTATATATAGGAGGTTTGATTTCAGTTCAAATCATCCCAAGTCCTCAGTTTTCTATTATTCTTCTTTCTAGTACTCTTCTAATTCAAGAGAGGAAGATTCTTATTGTGTCTTTTTTTTAGTATAGAAAGAGGGTTGTAAGATATTTTCTTGCATAGTAATTCTTCTGTTTGCTCGTGGATGTTTCTATCAAATTGAGGGTTTTACCACATATAATCTTTGTGTCTCATATTTTTCTCTAATTTTCTCATTTTGTCCTTTGGTTGTGTTGTTCTACACACGTCGTCCGTCTCAACATAAAATTCAATGCAAGTTTGGTGAAGTTTAACACCACGGATTGCAAATAAACCATACTTGGACAGTTGCAAGAATAAAGTTCACCCTAGTGACTTAATGTGTACAAAAACAAGGATAAAATTATTGGAAAACAATAAAATTAGTTTCCAGTACTTAAAGCGTTATTTATCAATCTGACAAAGCTTTCTGCTACTGACCCTTTCATATTACTGCTACCAAAAGAGAATATTTTGTCCAAGTGTTCATGCTTTACATTTCTGGTATCTTTGGTATGGCATTTCTTATTGTCAAAGCCCACAAAGAAGGCTACAAATACAATGCTAAATGATAAGATGAAGGTGGTACCAGAGGCTATGCAGACCCTTTTCCGTGCATATGCAAATATCTGTTTATGCTTCATCCAAGCTAAATCTTTGTACATTAGTTCTCTCATATAAGCTAGCATTCTTTGTGTATTTTAATTGATTAATACTTATTTAAAAAAGGGTAATTGTAACATCATATTTCTTAGTATTTTAGTTCTGAGATTGATGACCTTTGGTTTACATGTATAAGATACTAAAATTGCTAACAACTCTACTTGCCATCGGTCCAGATGTTGGAATCAGCTCTCTCTCACCTACTTGAAGGTTGTCAGATTTTTGAGGAACCGGCTGTAGAATTCTCAAGCAAAGACCATACTGAGATTAATGCTAAGTTTTGGAGTCAACTGCAGGCACTATTGAAAAAAATGCTGCAAATTGCTTTATCCGGTGGTACAAGTAAATCGTCTCTTGCCCCCCAGCAAGCAACTTCGACGAGTAAATCTGGAGACATTGAAAAGCTCAAAAAGCTCTATGGGATGTCCTTGAAGTCCACAGATTTGAGCCAGTTACATGCTATGCATCAATTATGGATATCATGATCACAGATTCTTCAGAGAAATCTGCTATTACTCTTGCATCAGTTCAAGGTGATGATTTGTCAAGTTTTCCATCTTTAAATGGTTAAAAAATTAAAGGGACCCTTGATTGATACCTGATTCGGCAAGCGGTTGCAGTAACATTAAGCAATGGCATTTTAGTTGCTTTCCATGTTTGAATGGATTGTTAAGGTAATCTGAAAGAAGGTTTTCTGGTTCCAAGAATCAACTGCAATGCACATTAGCTGGTGCAAGTGATCCATTATGTCTGTGCCTGCATTCCAGATTCATCTTTGGTTTAATTTCTCATATATCAATAGAGTATCATCTTTGTCTAGAGAAATTGTGGCCTAAAAATTATAGAGAATTTATGTGCCTTTGCTTTTGCTATGTCACATGGATTAAAAATTATTCTCCTTGTAAATTGTATGAAGCAAAAGGAACCACTGTATAGTAATACTCCTTTTTGTTAGTAATTTTTTTTTCCCTTTTCTCTCTCTATTAAGTTGGTATTTGTAACTTTATTTACAACCTCAAAAGAAAAAAATAAAGGTTGGCTCAGTTTGCATTCTTTAGTAAATATATCAATCACCTCTTTTATCTTATTAGAAATATTCTATTTGATAACTTTCTGGCCTTTTATGTTAATTTTCTCCTTTTAAAGGCTTTTTTTAAAGAGTTGATTGATACCTGAGGAAATTGAGACCCCAATAAGCAAGCATGATTGTCATTAATAACATGAAAAGATCAACATGCTCTTTTATTAACTCTATTGCACTGTTCCAAAAAAAAAAAAAAAGAACTCTATTGCACTAAAATCCATGTTTACTTGAAATGAATTTATCTTCCATTCAAGGCATGAAGATGCCCTATTCTTACCACATGAAAAGTATCATTTGTCAGGCTGTTGTTATATTAGCAAATGAATGTATTATAAGCATGATAATTAACTACTAAAAAAATAAATGTATTAATTATATCCCATCTAAGAATACAAGAAATCCTCCAATATATATTTGATAAGGGCAAGTGGGCAAACATCAAACACGCCAAGGAATAGGAATCTACAGCTTTCCACCATTTGGCAGCCTTTTTTGTGTCTTGAGCCCACTGATTCTGACTATGCAATTCACGTAATTTTACACATGGATGTCTAAGAAAAGAAAAAAAGTTAAGTTCATAAGCAAGTGGTGGATCAAACTTTCTGACAAAAACCTTTCTTACCAAAAAAAAAAAAATTCATAAAAACCTCCTTGGTTTAGAGCAAAATTTCTCAAACTTGCTCCTAACATTAATATTATATATAGATAAGAAATACTTATTTTCTTCAATGGGCTATTTCTAAAAATTGTGGGGAAAAAACTAACTGTTCAAAATTATTTATATCTTTAAAGTTGTGTTTGATTCGTGATTTAAAAAAATATATTTTGTTGTTTCTTGATAACAACACATTTTCTTTTGAAATATTAAAACCTGTTTTCGGGTTATGACTAACTAAACATGTTTTATGTGTTTCTAAATTTTTAAATACAGAAAATTATATCCGAATTATGAACCAAATGCAATCTAAAATTTTCTAAATTTTTCTTGAATTTATATATATATATATAGATAATGTTTTAATGGCCTACAAAAAAGCTAATGCCTAATAAGCCTAAATGGGTCTACATCCACCTTGGGCCATGCCGGTCCCAAGGCGCAACCCAATCTCTCCAATTCAATCTAAGCTCTGGAAAGCATTTTCAATTAAAAAAATGTTTTTAAATGTAATGTATATTTTGCTTCAAGAAAAAAACAAATGTAATGTATATTTTTATAAATGTTCACTCTTCAAATAATATTGTAGCTAAAGAAGCAAAAATGCTTCTAACGGAGACACCTTTAATGAGATTACTTTGAACATTCTTTTAGGTAAGTATCTTACAATTTTAATATAAAAATTGTAAAATCTATTATTCTAATAAATTGTTCTAGTCTCATTAAATGTCTTTCTTTTTTATTTTACTGTTGAGCTGCACTTAGGTAGTGTCTTCCTTCACTTTACAGTGAGACTAATTCACCTGAATTTGACTCGAGTTAGACCATAAAAGTGTAAAAGTCTCTTAGTAAATGATAACTCCACACATAATGAAGTTTTAAACTCACGACTTCACTTAAAAAGAATGAATGCCAAATAAAAATTATCATTATTTTATTTTCTAATTTAAATTAGGCACTTTTAAATGCACGCATATTACTCCGTTGAGTACATTCCAATCCTTCTTAAAAAACACTTTGAACTCAAAAATATTAAAATTTCTCCATACACCATTGATGAAGGAAAAGATATTCTTTTCATGATGTACAAGATTTATAGACCTAAAGATTTCTTCTTTCTTTTTCTTTTTTCCTTATTCACAACACATTATTTATCTGAACTTGATTAGATTAAACAAAGCAAATTAAATAAAAAAATTCCTCTTTTAATTTTAGAAGAAATTTTTATTTCTTCTCCTCTCTCTCAAGGTAAGAAGTATACAATTTTCTTTTATTTATATTTAATTTGTTAGAATAAGGTGTGAAATGGGCATTTTCTTGTTCCCCCATTAATAATTATAGGATGTGTTTTTTTCTTTTTTGAAATTAATTATAATATATAGTTACTCCCAAAAATGAACTCAACTGATTTAACGACCACAGCGTTATAAAGACCAAAGTTTAAGTCACATCAATAGTTTTGATGAGCACGGTGGGCTCGGGGTCAACCCCCACACATATATTTTTTTTCAACAAAAAAAAAAAAAAAAGTCCAAAATAGTTCTTACTTCTCATTAAAAACTCTATTTTTTTCAATGTTGTGATATGGTAGCAATATGTTCCATGGGCCAGAGCTTGAACTTAAGCCAAACCTTCTCTTGAAGAACCGTTTCTCCTGATTGAATCAGTCTAATCCCACTCATCCCACCAATCAATCAAACCAGCCCATTAAAAAAAAAAAAAAAAAGAAGAAAAACATTTCTGTCAATCCCAAACTCTTTCTCTCTCTCAAAAGAGTGTTCTGTTGTCACAATTTTTAGGAGTAAAGGGTGAAACTGAGATCAAAACCCTCAAATCTTGACGACCCAGATGAAGAAATCCCCTCAATCTTCAACTTCAAAGCCCTCTTCAGTTCTTCCTTACCAGACCCAGAATCTCAGGGAGTTTTACCAGATTGGCAAGAAACTAGGGCAGGGCCAATTTGGCACAACATTTCTCTGTACAGAGAAATCCACAGGTACCCAATATGCTTGCAAATCTATTCCCAAAAGAAAGCTTCTTTGCAGAGAAGATTATGAAGATGTTTGGAGAGAGATCCAAATAATGCACCATCTGTCTGAACACCCAAATGTTGTGAGAATCAAAGGGACTTATGAAGATTCTGTTTTTGTCCATTTGGTCATGGAATTATGTGCTGGAGGTGAACTTTTTGATAGGATTGTGCAAAAAGGGCATTATACTGAGAAGAAAGCTGTTGAAATCATCAAGACTATTGTTGGGGTTGTTGAAGCTTGTCACTCTTTGGGTGTTATGCATAGAGATCTTAAGCCTGAGAATTTCTTGTTTTCTAGTGTTGATGAAGATGCTGCCCTTAAAGCCACTGATTTTGGGTTGTCTGTGTTCTACAAGCCAGGTTTGTTAAATGGGTCTTTGATTCTTAATTTTATACTTTGTTTTTTGGCTTCTTTATTTCATAAAATAATGATTTTGGTTAATCTTGTGATAAAGAGAAATGGGTTCCTGTTTGTTCACCATGATTCTAGTTTGGATGATTAAGATCTGGGGTTGTTATGATTTGGTAGTTGAATTGGTGGGCCTTCGATTGTATTGCTTTTAATGGGCATGATTATAATGACTTTCTTACCATGTTATGATTGATTTCTCTTGGTTTGATTATAGTTTTATGTATCTTTCTTTGCATTTAATCAGGTTTAATGCGGAATATGAATCATTTTCAGCAATTGTTTTGCCATGAACAGAGGTTATTTATGATGAATTCTATATTTATTTTTCTCTTTTTCATTCTTTTTCTTTGCGGGTGGGGGGAGAACGAGGGAGGTTCTGAGGTTGGTGATCTTGTGATCTGGGTTTTAGATGGAAATGGGAATAGAATATTGAATTAGAACGCTTTTAGTGCATATGTAAGAGAGGACCAAGGGCACCAGTACGAAGGTAGTGATATATTGGTAACCTTTGAATCTTCAACTTAAAGGAGGTTCTTTTGATCACTATTTTGAATCTTATGTTTCAAGATTTGATTTCACAGTAAATATTTGAATCCAATGCTAGAATCTCAATGCCTCATTATCCATATTCAGTCAAAAAAGAAAAATTGTGGAAGGAACAGTATTGAAAACAAAGCTATATACAAGCTACACGTGGGGATTTTCTTGAAGAACAAGAAAAAGAAAGTATTGATGCGTCCATTAGAAATTTTGAATTCAATGATCCAAACCACAAATTCAAGTGAGATTATCCTTAATATATTTTGGTATATGATCTGCATATCATGCACGTCTATGCATACATAAATACATGCAAACATAAAATCACATGTTCATGCGGAATTTTATCATTTTGCATGCACATGGGCTGATGGGCTTATTAAATGACTCAATTCAGTTAAAAGCACGAGCTATGCTGATACAAGTGTATTTAATATTTCCTCCTAATATTTTGGTATGTAATGTTGCGCTGTTGCCTGGTGGTATTTGCCTGAGCTCATTTCATTTTCCCCTTTCAGGTGACACTTTCCGTGATGTAGTTGGAAGTCCCTATTATGTTGCTCCTGAGGTGCTGCGCAAGCATTATGGACCTGAAGCAGATGTGTGGAGTGCTGGAGTTATCTTGTACATCTTACTTAGTGGTGTTCCACCATTTTGGGCAGGTAGCGTCTCACTAATTGGTTTCCACATTTCTTTGGAAAAATACATATAAATAGCAATTATCTCCACCTTACTGTACAAATTTGCTGACTTATTCCATGCCTTGTGGCATCCAGAAACTGAATCAGGGATCTTCAGACAGATTTTGCAAGGGAAGCTAGACTTTGAATCTGAACCATGGCCGGGAATCTCAGAGAGTGCCAAAGATTTGATACGGAAAATGCTTGATAGGAATCCAAAGAAAAGATTGACTGCTCACGAAGTTTTGTGTAAGTTGTTTTTGTGATTTTTAGTCTAAGAAAATGATTATGTAGCTGGAAGAGCTAGAACAAATCCATTCCTTAGCTTGCTCAATAATCTTGATATTTCCTTTTGACAATGAAATGGGTTTGTGTAATAGGTCACCCATGGATTGTGGATGACACTGTTGCCCCAGATAAACCTCTCGACTCAGCAGTTTTGTCCCGCCTGAAGCAATTTTCTGCAATGAATAAACTTAAGAAGATGGCTTTGAGGGTAAGTAAATATCTTACAATGTCTGAAATTGTCTTGATGATACTTGATTTTTCTGATTTATGATGCCACTTCCTGGCTTCAGTATGGTAGTTATCCAAACCATTTGTTATTTAAGCTACTTTGGATGAATTTTTGTCAAATTTAGTTACATCATGCAAAAAATGGTTTGAACTTTGAAGTATGGTCTAAGACTGAATTGAATAAGGTTCAAGTTACCTTAATTTTCTATCAGTTGATGATTGGTACTTCTTAGACATGTCTCTTCTAGTAGCTTTTTTTTTTTTTTAAATGTTAGTGTTGGTTGTTTTAACTTCTTGCTGCTCTTTTGTGCCATTGTCTCCTTTCCTGGAAATATCAGTAACTACAGCAGGGTTTATTTCTTATAAAAAAAATTATGGTGGGGTTTATTGCTCTTATTTAATTAATTGATGTTCAGATATTTTCAGTCATCTGCTTCTTGTTATTGCAAATTTGCATCTTTGAACAAAAACCTGATTGTTTTGTTGCTTCAGCACATTGCTTAGTTGGGCATTCAAAAGCTTAATCTCCAAAACATTGCATGTTTGGTGATGAGCTTCTGTTATTTTCAATCTAATCTCATTTCACATCCTTTTGCTATTATTCATATTTGCTGCATGTATCCAATTCACTCTAGCACCTTATGCACTTGGTTTGAATTCAGTTCCAAGACTAATTTTCTTCTCAAGAATTCCTCAATCTAAGAGGCCTTGCTATGCTGCTATGGGAGCAACTATGTAAAAACTAGCAGATAAAAACTTGGCCGAACTATGACCTTCAATTGAACACTCTCAAGGGAATTAAAACTCCATTATCAACTCAAAACTTCCACATTAGTGTTGTTAAGCCATTTGTTTCAAGCTGTTTTGAACGGGTTCTCTGATCCTTCTTTTAATTGTGAAACATTGAAGCTCGTAAGAAGTGTGGGGAAGCCTTTGTCCATAATTTTTATGGGATGTTGTTATCTGTAGTTTCTGATTCTTCTGGAAATGCACATTCAATTCACTGCCAAGTGTTGAACCAATTCTACTTTATATGTGAGCTTAGTTACTTTGAAATCAAGAAAGAGAGTTTATGGGGACGGGCAATTCTCAATTGTGAACTGCCTTTGTATAAAGTTAAACAAATAATCTCTCAATTGTGAATTCAAGATGAATGCTTCGTAATATTCCAACAAGAGTGTTTTACTATAGATGCTCTGTGTTGCTTTCAAAATGAACCAGCTCTTTCTGAGATAACCCTTTATTTTAGCCATTTAAACATGAAGACCTGACCATATATGCTGTGCATGATCATAAATATCATCTCATAAGAATAAGATTAAATGATAATTGTGATCTGCAGTTCATGGACCTACAAACGCTAAAACAATACAATTTGCTGGGAATTGCTAGCAACTAAAGATTTATTGTTCACTATAACATTCCCTTTTGTAGGTCATTGCAGAGAGTCTCTCTGAAGAAGAAATTGGTGGCTTGAAAGAACTGTTCAAAATGATTGACACAGATAACAGTGGAACAATAACATTTGAAGAACTAAAAGAGGGTTTGAAGAGAGTTGGTTCCGAGCTCATGGAGCCTGAGATCAGGGCCCTTATGGACGCAGTAAGTAAACATCAAGAAGTCCAAAATTAAACATTAATGGCTTTTTAATGATGCGAGAATATATAAGCTAGTATATTAAAATGATAATACTGGTTGATATTGTGGTAATATAGATTAATATATTTCTGCATTTACATATCTTGCTTATGTTGTGCGGCAGGCTGATATTGACAACAGTGGATCCATAGATTATGGTGAATTTCTCGCTGCGACGATTCATTTGAACAAAATGGAGAGAGAGGAAAACTTACTGTCAGCTTTTTCTTTCTTCGATAAAGATGGTAGTGGTTACATAACTATTGATGAACTTCAACAAGCTTGCAAAGAGTTCGGTCTAAGTGACATTCACCTGGATGAAATGATCAAAGAAATTGATCAAGATAACGTAACTCTTATTCATTGTGGCTTTCCTTTGAATGAAATTAAGTTTCCATCTTTTGGTGCTAAGTTTAACTTACTAAATAATGACTTTTGCAGGATGGGCAGATAGATTATGGGGAATTTGCTACAATGATGAGAGGAAATGGAGGAATCGGAAGGCGAACTATGAGAAGCAATCTGAACTTTAACCTGGGGGATGCTCTAAAACTACATGAAAGTTGATGTACTTGGTAACACTTTATTAACTGAAAGCAATCTTTTGTATAATGAGGAACACTTATTGATAGGTATGGAATGAGCAGATCCTGACCTTCATTTCTAGCAATTGGCCTGACCCAGTTTGTTTCTTTGGTAATGGAAGAAGAGAGCTGTGCTAAAAAAAAATAAAACACTGCACATAATGAAAAAGAAGCTTGTTTTACCTTACTGGGTAAGCCAGTTTTGACATCATTGACACCAGCAGCTTGCTTTAAAGAAAGCTTTATTTTTGAAAGTGGTATAGATTTGTAGCAGAAAGTTGGAATATTGTGGCATACAAGAACAGCTCTGGTTGGAGTTTTGGTTGCTTGGGATCGAGCTTGTTGTTTTGTAGTTGTGAATTAAAGCTACTTGATTGCTTTATAGACTACGTATAAGTTAGATGCATTGTAATGAAGGAGCTTCAAGCTTAATGTGCTGAAATCATGGTATTAAAAGGAGAAAAATTTAACTTTAACTCATCTAAGCTTTTTTCTAATTACATGGGATCTGTTATATGAATCTGTTTTTAAGGATTTATGTCATAGTTCATTTGACAAAATTTTATGTTAGTTGTACCTATTTGGTATACGAAATAGGATAATATTATTTTCATGAGATTAGATTAGATTGAATAGGATAAAATAAGATTAAAAATAGAGTAATTTTGTATTTGTTGGTATGTTAGGAATTGAATTGGATTGATAATTTTTTTTTGTAAATTACATTAAACCTTAAACCTTTAAAAAAAAAAAAGGTGGGATAAAGGGGATGGGGAAGATTATTTTTAATCTTATTCAGTTGGTAGGAGGATAAGATTAAAAATAATCCTATCCTATCCAATGTCCCTAGCAAAAATGAAAGTATTGTTTTTAAGGAAACATATTATTATTATTATTTTTTTTTTTTTTTTCAAACAATGGGCATAGCAAACAATTAAAAGAAGATGGTTATATCATAGTCTAAAAAGTTGCTTGAAAGTTGAATCTAATTGTTGAAAAATATATGATTTCATTAGTTTCAAACCTTTCTTTTTAAAAAAAACCCAAAACATGAAAATAATGCCATTACATTTTGCTAACAAGACATCATCATGATTGTAAATAATCATCCACATGAAACCAATATTATTATGTTTTACAAAAATTTATAGAATATTAAAACCAAGGGGTATAGTCGTAATTCCAAGTATAACCTGTGGAAAGGATAGGATAAACCTCCTTTAGAACAGAACAGAACTTGACAATCTCTACTCTGAGAAAAAAAAGCACAAAAATGGCTTCCACTGCCCTTAGCTTCTTTACTTCTCCAGCAACAGCAAAACCAACGGCAGCAAGCTTTAACAATAGAACTCAGCTTCTGAGGCCAAATCTCAGTTTCTTCACTTCCATCTCTTCTTCTTCTTCTTCTTCAAACAAACTTGCTTTCTCTTCTACTCTGAATCCTCCAATTTCGTTCTTAACCAAATTCTCTGCATCTGAAGCGCCTGTCATTGAATCTGAACCTGATTCTGAGCCTGCCCAGATTGCCAAACCATCCAATGGAGACGTCCCGAAAGGGGAAGGAGTTTTTTCAGTCGTTGTGGTTAGTGAAATTTGAAAAGAAAAAAAAACACAAAAAAAAAAAAAAAGAATTTTGTTTGTTTGTTCTTTTTTTTTTTTTTTTTTTTGCAAATTTTTTGGTGGCCCAGATGGGTATTTCGAGATTATTATTGTGTTTACTGAATTGAATTTTCTTTCGGCTATACTTAGATTGGGTCTCGTCAATATATTGTTCTCCCTGGGCGGTTCATCACTGTTCAGAGACTCAAAGGTGCTAATGTCAATGATAAGGTCAGTTTTTTTTTTTTTTTTTCCCTGAAATTATTTTTGAATCACTGAGCTTGATTTCTTTATATATGTAAATGTTTGTTGTTATTCAAGTGTTCTCATGGATTATTATTATTATTATTATTATTATTATTATTTTATAATTCTTTTGTTGTTGTTTTAAGCAGCTTTCAATTGTCATTGGCAAGTTCATGTTAAGGAACTTGGCAACTCAATTTACAATTATATGCAAGAATTAGTTGGATTACATACATGAAAACCATCTATTTAAGTCCAAACACAATACACTAAAATGAGATAAAATGAGAGAGAACCGACTAAGGTGGTTTGGACGCATACAACATAGGCCTTTGGATGCACCAGTTAGGAAGAGTGGCCTATTAACACTAAATAGTAACAATAGAGGTATAGGAAGACCTAAAATAACATGGACAAAGATAATTAAGAAAGATTTGACTTCTTGTGATTTGGATGCTGACTTAGCCTTGGATAGAGTAGAGTGGAGGAAGCGGATTCATGTTGCCGACCCCATGTAGTTGGTAAAGGCTTAGTTGAGTTGAGATAGTACACTAAAAGCACCCTATCATGGAAGCATGAAAAAGTGCAGAACTTAAACCATTTAGATCATGAAACTCTACCAAGCCCTTTGGCTAAGAACCTCATTGTCCTACTGCTTGAGATATCTCAGTCTCGTCAAGTTAACTTTTCTATAGTGGTTCTATATGACATCAATATGGGTATGTTCATTATAATCTTCGTAGCCTTTTGTCTTAATGTGGCTTTTATTGCTATTTCCCCACTTATTTTTTGGCAAGTACAAACTTTTTTAACTTTTTTTAAATGGAAGATGCGAACAATTAAATAAGAGTTTTGCGGGCTGCCATGAGATGAGAATACAGACATAAAATCCAAATAATAAAGAGAAGATTCAATGAAAAATAGATCCCAGGGCAGTTAATGATGTATTTCATCCATAGGAATCATTGGTGGTTTTCTTTTTTTTTTTTTGAAGAGTACAATATAGCAATGAAGCATCTGCATTCCACCAAATACATATGTTTGGGATGTCTAAAAATGGAATATTGGCACTTAGACATGCTTCAAACAGGCTTAAGTGACTCTTTCAATAATTTTATTGCCGGAAATTGAGTTAGCTAAACCAAATGCAAAGATAGCAGCCATTGTTTTTGTATTCTCTGTGACCCTAATGTGCATTTACACTATAGATTCCCAACAAAGACTTTGCTCTTGATTCTTGAATGACATATATGATATGGAAATAGCTAAGGTGATCTACTCTACCAGTGCCAAGTTCTTATCCAATCAATTATTCTTTATTGCTACTGACTTTTAATTTTATCTAGTCTATCATGAATGAAGCTCATGGTTTCCTTTGTTTATATTGGTTTCATAGATCAATTCATCACATGCGTTTATCTATCTTCATTCCCCCCCCCCCCCCCCCCCCAAAAAAAAAAAAAAAAAAAAAAAAAAAAAAATCAAGACCCATCGGGTTGTATTTTTGTTTTTAATGTTTGCAGCATTATTACCATTTTATACTGTAGGTTTTGAAATTCTTAGAATGCAGATCATCTTGAACAAGGTGTTACTGGTAGGGACAAAAACAAGTACCTACATTGGAAAACCAATTGTGACTAATGCTGCTGTACATGCTGTAGTTGAAGAACAGGCAAGTTATTGCTGCATCTTTTTACCATTTAAATCATCTTATTTTTTCAGAGAATTCCTCTCAATTCTTCTACTCATGCAGGGATTGGATCCTAAAGTAATTGTATACAAGTACAAGAAGAAAAAGGGTTACCGGAGGAACATTGGTCATCGACAGGTAATACCCAGTTTTCATCTGCTGAAAGCCTGAAATGATTCCATATGAGATAAAATTATAAATGAAAATCTCATCAATTTCATGTACTTGAAACATGCATTACCAGTTCCCTATATGTTATCTTGTTCTTTATGTTTTCATGTGGTTGGTAAGAGAAACTTACTGGTGAACGGTTCTAATTTCTGCAGCCAAACACCCGAATAAGAATAACCGGCATCACTGGCTATCAGGACTATCCAGTCACTACACTTGACTCCTAGAATGGCTCTGGGACACCCGAATGCTGAGTGCACTTGGTATTGGTTGCTGGGATTGTTTCAAATTGATGTAAATTTTTGTTTCTTTTGAAACGAAGAACCTTTTGTATTTAGCTTTCATGAATTGGAGGTACTATTGTTATCTTGGTAAAATGTAGGATCTTATAAAGAGTTCATTACATCTTTCCTGTTGAAATGTTCAGAAAGGAAGTGAGGTATTCGATATATGTACTTCGTTGTTGTCCTTGCCTGTTGGAAAAGATGTTCTGATCTTCAGACTATCAGAATATGAACTAGGAAAGATAAACAATTTTATAAAAGAAGTAATTGAACTATGGTTGAAGTTGAGCATATTTTTTTGAATCTTGGGCAGTTGAAATTGCATCAGATTGAGAGAAAGATTATTAGCATTTCAATTTTATAAACACTTAAAATTGCAAGACTTGAAATGATGAGATTTTCTGGTTCAATATTTGAAATCAAGGCTTTATGATAAAGTTTTTGTAATATAAAAAAGGAAGACAAAAAAGGAAAGAAAAGAAAGAGAGCTTCTTAGAGTTGATGGCAGAAGAAGATTGGTGTGAGATGGAAGCTGATTAGGTATAATATTGTTTTATGATCTTGAGAAGTAGATAATGGTCAAAATCATGAGTTTTGTTAGCAGCAATTTGGCCTCAAAGACAAAGTAATGTGAGAGGGGTGATGGTGAGTTGTGAAACTCTTTTATTCCCCTTATATACTCTAGTATGGTTTGGAAAATAAAAATAAAAAATGGAAGAAAACAAATGTAGCCGTGGTATAATCATCTATGTTATTTGTTGGTATTCATTTAGATATGTTAATTTATATACTTTTTTCATGTGTCTATTGTAGTATTATTTCTGTGAATATATGACATATTCCTAAAAACCTTAATGAGAAAAAAAGGAAAATGGGTGCTAGAAGAACGAACTCTACAGTACCCATTTGTACTAAATTATACACTTTTTTTCATTGCCCAATTATTAGGCATATAATATGCAAGACTTAAGCTAATTGTATATTTGTCAAAAAAGAATAATATACATGACTTTTATTTGGTTCTATTTAGTCAAATGTAATAAGATTTTGTAAACCTTACATATACAATTAATGAATTCATAAAACTATCCATAAAAAGTGAACAACATGTTCAAGTTATGAGGTTTTAGGTAACCTAAGTTAGAAGGGTAGTGAAAAAATAATATTTGATAATCTTTCTGGAACGGAGCTCGTTAGGTCTCTGGGTCTAGCTGTGGTATAAGATTGTAGTGTTGTGGGATTAGACCGTTTAATGTCTCGTTATCTGTGGTCCGTTAATAATTTTTTTTTTAAATAATCTTTGTGGTAAATCTATTTATTTAAGAATAAAAAAGTAGTACTTTTTTTTTAAATTTAAAAAAGAAGAAAAAAAACCTTTAATTGTCAACCAACGGTCATGTTTCCTTGTTTCCTAAAGCACTTTGCTTTGGCTTCCGTTAAGTTTAAGTATTCATTAGTTTTTATTTCGACTCAGTTGGTGCGATCTTTGCAATGGCGATTTCGAATATGATAGAAGATTTGGGAGCGAAGTCGAAGAGGGCAATAATCCTGTGGTTAGAGGGTTTCAGAGAAGCTTGTTGTCTTCACAGGGTTTTTTTTTTCTGTCTCAGGTTCCCTCCAATCTTCTCCTCCTCTTTTTTTTTTTTTTTTTTTTTTTAAGATTTGATTGATTAATTATTAAAACCCTTTTGATCGATTGGTTTCATGTGTCAGATCGAAGGAGCTTGCGATTCGAACTGGGCAGTGTTTTCTCTTGAATGGCTTTATTTTCTTAGGAAGGTAATTCAATCATCCCTCGATTTTCTGTTTTTTATTATTATTTTTTATTTTCATTGAAAATTAGGAAATTAGGGCTCTGTGAATTTTATCTGATGAACTCTGGAATTTTTAATTTTTAGGGTTTTTGGGGTTTTAGCAAAACATGTTTCTTCATCTTATTAGAGGAGGACAGATTTATTTATTGGTATTATCATGCCAAATATCTTTCAAGCTAAATAGTAGTTTGGATAGAAGGTTGATACTTACATAATTGAACTCTCTTAATCTTTTTATTATTTTATTTATTTATTTATTTTTCTCTTTGCAGTATTTTAATTCTGAACTCAGTTGTCATCCCAGTTCTAGAATGGATATTGCCTTACCGTTGCCATCAGTTTGATTCACAAGATCCGTGTGCCTCTGGAGGGATTATGAAACTTTTTTCCTTTTTACGACATGGGCTTATTCAACTTTTTTATGTACGTATACATTTTGTTGTCCAATCCAGTGCTTTTTTTTTTTCGGGTACAATTATTTGGTTCTGTGCTATTTGTTGAAGATTATAAGTTTTGATGAGTTGTGAGAGTGTGGTTACATAGAAAATAGTACTCATCATGTGCAAAATTTAGTTTTGAATTTTTCTTATATCCAAGGTCAGTGATTAAATTGTTATTTATATGCGGAAGAAGCTATTTTCTGATGAAAAATGTAGAGAATGAGGAGTCACATGTTTTTATTTTTTATTGACTAAGGAAAGCCTATGATGAAATGCCTCTTGAGATTATATAGAGGGATTTTGGAGAACAAAAGCGTCTGAGGTATGTATTTTAGATTTAAATTTAGAATATATATGGTGAAGGTGTAACCAGTTGGATGACAATTGGAGGAGAGACAAATATGTTCATAAGTAATGGTAGTTTTACACCAATGATCAGATTGAGAGCCCATATTTGTTAAGTTTGATTATGAGTTGATTGGGCATATGCAAATGGAGGTCTCGTGGTGCATTATTTACTGATGATATTGAGTTAACTGATTTAACTAGAGAATGAGTAAATACAAAAGTACAACTATAAAGAAATTATGATAAGGCAAACTAAAACAAATAATGTTAGAGAAAATTAGGTAGAAATAATAGTTAGAGTCGATTTCAAAGTGATTTTTGTTTTTTTTTTAAATATTCTTGGCTAAATCATCCATAAAGACAGATATGGAAAAAAAATAAAAATAAAAATTCCCTGAACTAGAATATGATGGAAAAGTAGAAGTTTATGTGGTTTGACTTTTGAGATAATGAATACTTGCAGTTATGACAAGTAAGACGCACCCAAGTTGAGAGTACAAAATGGTAAGAAAAGTCAAATTGACTTGGATGCATCACGAGTAAACATAGAGGTTCCATCAAGTTAATAGAAAAAATGATAGTAGATAAATCCAAATGCAAGCAATTCTCTAATACTTGGGATAATGCTTATGTTTTCTTTTGGTTTATATTATTTCTCAAAGACTTGTTGTCTGCTGGTACATTATATCCAATTGGAAATATAATTCATAGCTGTTCATTATATTGGTGAAAATAAGTTCTTGAGGCAATACACATCTGTCATTTAATTTTTATTGTCTATCGATGGATGATAGTTTCTGCAAATAATGCATCTGTGATACAATTTTCCTTGCAATTTTACACCCATATTGAAACTTAGGGCATTTCGGTAATTGTAGAAAAATTCATCTTTTTTGAGGGTGCGGTTTGTGTAAGAGATAAAAACATATAGTGTTTTAGATTTTTTGTTTTTCTTAATGTTATAAAGCTTTGAGTGGTATTACTGTATACCCAACATAGTTACAAAGGTATTTCAAATAGTCTTGTCCTAAGAGGCACATACGGTTTACGCTGGAAAAAGAAATGGTGAAACTGAAACATTAAAATCAGTATGCTATATAACCTTTTACTAGAAATTGTATAAGCTAATTATTATTTTGTCTAAAAGCTGGTCGGATAATAATTTTTAAGCCAGAATTATTGTATTGCATTCAAAAAACTTGAGTTTTAGGACAATGATGGCACATGGGAAAGAATAATGTAATGATATATGATGATGGTTTTTCTCAGGCAGCAACGTGATTGTGAGGCATGGCCGAGTAAATTCATACTTTTTGACTTGAATGTGGTGTATTCATATTTATTTTCCAATGATGTAGTTTATTTTTTGTATTTGCTAATCTAACTTGGTAATCTCAGATATTCTTCATTTTATGATTGCCGATCTAACTTTGGTTATCTCTGATTTTTATTTTATTTTATTTTATATGTCCCTTGCAGATATTTTGGTTCTACCCGCTGTATATATTCAGCTTTGTGCTAAGCAGCATCTGGTAAAGATTTATTCCTTAATTTTGTTGCCTCCCATGTTTGAACCCCTGTACTAGTTTCTGTATTTTTCTTGTTTCTTAGTAATAGTTCTTTTGAATTATATGTTTCGCGCCAATGTTGGTGGTTCTCTCAGTAGTCATCGATCTTGACAGTCAACTTGATTATTTAGATGCATTGTCCCCATAAAGCCATTTGGGTGATGATAGTTTTGACAATTCAGTCGGCTGGACAGATAGAACAGCCTTAAAGTTTATGTTGATCTCATTGTTTATGTTGATTAGCACTTTCTACTTTGTCAATACCTATTGTATGACTTTCAAGTTTCAATATTGAGTCTAGCTAAAACTTTTTATTGTATGCTAGTTTTCTGAAGACAAGTGGTAGCACATTAATTTAGTGCCTGATATGATCTTCATTTCGGAACATTGCTGCCCTTTTATCAGGTATAACGACATTGCTAAGCATGCTTATGTCGCAATGGGGAGACATGAACAGCTGGTGAAACCATCCAGCCAAAGTGAGAATAAAAAAGATAAGCCTGCTGGCCTTGGGCGGTATGCCATTAATTTATCCAATATTTCATTTTTCCTATCATAACTGTTACTGCTGCATGAATCGCAACATTTCCACCAAGGTAAATCTTTGTGCTCAGGAGATCTTTTTTTATCTTCTCACTATAGCGCCATAATTGGAATTGGAGAGCAAGTATATTCAGTCCTTTTGTTGAGCTTCTTCTTCATGAAGGTGAAGTTGTCCTTGACTCTTCAATTACTTTTTGATGATTATACAAATTCCAACTTTCTTTTCTGCTCTTAGATTCCATTGCCAAAATCATGTTTCTCATGTGCATTTGAACTCAATTCTCTCTTAAATGTCTACTTGCTATGAATAACCTATTTGATGAAATGCAGGTTTTTGCTGCAGGTTTTATACCCTTCATTGGAAAGGCACTTAATTTCTTACTTCTTTCGTGGATGTATGCATATTACAGTTTTGAGTATGTGCATAATTTGAATACACTATTTCAATAAGTTGAATTTAATGTATCTGGAAAGTTGCTCATTATATTTTGCACATCTAAGGTACAAATGGAATCTTTCTGAGCTGGGTTTGGACAAAAGGCTTGACTTCTTCGAATCAAATTGGGCCTTCTTTGCAGGATTTGGTAGTGATCCTTACATTCAACTCAATTTCTTCTATTCATTCAATATATTTTCCTTGAGGCACTCTTTATTGTATCTTCCATTTGCAATTTAACCTAGATCAAGATCTAGTAAATGACTTTTAGTAACTCTATAATCAGAAAGGACTTCAGAAACTCCATTATTACCTAAAAAAGTATAGGCTAGTAAAATTTGATTATTTGGTAAGTATATTATTGACCAATGCATCTAATTAGTAGAGTTGATTGACAAGCAAAAATTTCAAAAATTCCATTGATTATGGGTAAAAGGGCGAAAATAAATTGTATAATTGAAATTTCCTTAGAATTTTTTATTTTCAAATGCAAAGCATATGAAAATCAATGCGGTCCTCAACTTTGAAGATCTTCCTAAAAATATATATATATATATGAGATTGAAGCTCATATGTAACTGAGAAAAAGAAAAGATTAACAAACTCTAATATTAACTTGAAAAGGAAAAGAACATGCAATTTATTACTATGTATTTATTACAAAATAATTTCCTGTCGAATTGAACATTCCTGAATTAATTCCATATTTTAAATAAATTTAGGGAGGTTTCAAATTTTTGATCTTGTAAGCTGTTTCGGACTATTTGCCAACCACAATATGTGATTGAAAGAATCATGACATTTTATTTTCCTGGTGGGGGGTGTTAAATGATTTAGTGGTTGCTTCAGTAAAGGTGTGTTTGTCCTTGCTGAGTTAGTACCTGTTCTGATGTTTGCAAACTTTATTGGAAAAACAATTGGGGCCCTCTCTATTTGGCTTGACATTTATAGTTTCCTTTCAAAGACTGCAACTTGGCAAATAAGAATGTCAAATGATCCTGGACTAAGTTACTAGAGATGCTTCATTGATTATCATGCTATTGAATTGAGCATATGGAAATTGGCATGTAGATCATCTCACTCTTGAGCATTTCTCAAGTCATGCAGCCATTTTATTTTTTTATTTTTTTTGACCAAAAAAAAAAAAGAACTATATGGGGTTGGCCAACACAGTAACAATATATCTTGTGCTAACTTCTTCTCAAAAAAAGAAAAAAATCTTATGCTAGCTGGTCACCTACCTAATTTAACTTCCTTTTTTATGGCAAGCTTGAGATTTGTTGAGCATTTACTACTTTATAACTTATTTTAGCTGGAGTTTTGTCTTTCAATAATTATCTTTATACACATTTGCTGATTCTTTTTCAGGGAGTCCATGTGTTCTTGCAATCTTCTTTTTCCCTCCCCTTGTGAGCTATGGAGTTATGGCTGTACTCTTTCCATTGGTATGTCTTGAGTATCTATTCCTTCTCGCTGTAGTTATGATGGCTTTCTATTTATTTATCCATATATCCTGTCTGCAGTAGCTAATTTTTTAGGTTGTGAACAATATAATTGTGGTTTTTTGTTTAGTGACTTAGTTAGTCCCATAAATGAAATAGCTTTGATAGACAAATTTTAATCAAGTACGAAGAAAGGCACTTGTCATATCAACTTGCTTATTTACTGTTCTTTCTCAAAGTCTCCATCGTTCTATGATAAAGCCACAACTACTTTCCCCACCCTGATTAGTGGGCAAATAAATATTTATCATTGGATGTTTCATATCCACTCAACTCAAGTAAGCCTTTTCCCAACTACATGGGTTAGCTACATGAATCCACTTCTTCCACTGGATGTTTTATATCTGCGAGCTCTAAATAATATAAACCAATGATGCATCACTTTATATAGCTTTTTGAATTGAAAGAAAAAAGAAAGTGGTTGAGCTACATACTAAGCACATAATTGCCTGTTATACACAAACTTCGTATGAAGCAGTGTTGTCAAGGCGGTGGTAGGCGTTATACCTTATCTAGGCTAGGCGGCATATAAAATATTTATTTAGAAGTCCTTGAAAAATTTATGTAGTTATTCATTGGTCCCCTATATATAGACATACATACATACATACAAATAAATAAATATATTTAATCTTATATGATTTATTTATGATTTATGTATTAAAATTAAATAAATAATTATATATAAATATATTGAGTTATTTATAATTATATTTGGCATTTTATGTTAAATTGTATAAAATAAAAAAGAGGAAGCACGTCGTAGATTGGATGAAAAAAAAAGGTGGAAAGAAGTTTTCAGTGTCTGAATGTCGCCAGAAGCTATTGCTGGAGTCGAAGACTCGGAGAATGATTGAAGGAAAGCTCGATGTCGCTAAGGTTTAGGGTATGGTTCTAGTGTTATGGGTCGAGGGGTTTTTGTTTTTAAAAAAAGAAAAGAAAAAATTTCATAGACGCCCTAGGCGGGGCCAAGGCAGTTTCCTTAGTCCATGGAAATTTGTACTTCTTATTTGCATGCAGTATTGAATTTGTATACCACAAATATGTATATTCATAATTTTAAATCTAGAGTGGCGCTTGCCATTTTTGACAATGTTAGTCATCGACATTGTCAAATATAAAATACCCAAATCAACCATTGGGGCATCTTGATGAATGTCAATACTCAATATCAAAATGGATCAAGATAAATCTTGGCATTGACATTTAAGACCATGTTTAGTAGCATCATGAAGAATATGAACACATGAAACTTTTGAAATCAAGATTATTTTCCCTAAAGAATGGAATACTTTTCTCTCTCTCTTTTGATGTGGTGTGAGCTGGGGGTTGTAGCCATGGTGTCACGGTTAGCAAATCCTACATGTCAAACCATTAAGTTAAGGGTTTTATTCCTTCTTCTCTCACTGTTGGCCAACCAGCTGAACTGAATTCTTTGGCCTCGTTAGTGAATCCGGTTCGCCTTTCTCCAGGTCAGGATAAGTTCTCATGGTCTCTTCACCCTTCTGGGTCCTTCTCATGCAAGTCCTTTTTCCAATTTCTAATTGATGTCAACTCTTTTCAATCTTTTCACCTAGCTTCTCTTACTTGGAA